>UZAF01016105.1:128712-153513 GCA_900617895.1 Haemonchus placei | reverse complement strand
AGTCGAGCTAATTGCTGGGTTGAGACAAATTAAAGGCAAACAGCCTTCCATGGCTATACCCTACAAGGACTCCTCCTTATCAATTCTATGTTATTTGGAGGCGATTTGCCAACAAATTGAGCTTTAAATTAAGCCAACTTGAAAAAATTGTCCATTTCCCCACAGCGAACTATTTGCAGTCAGAAATCAAGCAGTAGCTGCAGAACAGAAATAAAAATAACATTTAAAAGAACTTGATAAAGCTTGAAGAAAGAGAACGTTTCGAACAGTTGTTTTTCTAATTTTGTTAGAAATATTCGAAATATTACTATTTGGACTATGAAGACGGAGGAGATCTAGAGAGAGGCGCAGATAAGCGGACTTCGGTCTTGAGGGTCGATGGCTGCGGCTCTCACCTAAGCTACCTGAACTTTTCTCGACTCCTATTAGGGTCGGCTATTTTTGAAGACTTATACAAAGGGTAGAAGTCACTGAATTTTATGTCAGCTCGCTTAATAGCATTGTACCTACTCAGCACTGATTCCAATGCGATTTGCGATTTTTATGATGAGCGAATACATGGCGCATTAGTGGGAGATCGGTCGGCGACAACCGTTCCCTATCAGGAACAGAGTTTCACAAGTAGTAATCAGTAATTTCAGTATTCACAGCAGCAATTTTTACCAGGAACCCTTTTTCATCTAATGAATTTCTGAGAGCACCTCCCATCAGAAAAATGCTTGTGACACTCGTCTTCGTTGACGCACTCAATGCGGAACCCACTAATTACCGGACNCCTCCCATCAGAAAAATGCTTGTGACACTCGTCTTCGTTGACGCACTCAATGCGGAACCCACTAATTACCGGACCTTCTGCACATGTGTGTGAATAATTACCTGCAGAATGTAAGAATTGATCAATCTAATGGCCTCATAGGCCTGCACGTTGCCTCGTAAATGTTTCAGATTCCAGCTGTTGATTGTTTCAACGTATTCCATTAGAACGAGAAACGACTTCAATGCTAACCTGCAGTTTCCTCAGGAACGGCCATGGAGTGAGATGAGCGATTTTGTTGGCTGACAGACGAAGTGACTCGACATTCGGTGGAAGATAGGAAGGTTTCACGGTTTCGATTTCGTTGTTGGACAGATCGACATAGCGTAAAGAGCTCAGGGAGCTCAAATCGGGCATAAACCTAGAAAATACAACTCTAGCTATGAATTTGAATAGCTGTGAAGAAATGGGCAAGATGCCATGGAAAGGCAGAACTGGTCATCATAAGCATGGAACCACTCATTTCTCAATGCACTTTTGTTACCATCAAACTGAGCACAGAGGGATGAGGTTTGTTGTCTTGGACCCTNTCATTTCTCAATGCACTTTTGTTACCATCAAACTGAGCACAGAGGGATGAGGTTTGTTGTCTTGGACCCTAGATTAAACACGAGACGTACGGGAATTAATTCTGGCTTATAATCCGTCAGAGCAACGAAATTCCTATCCCCTTCGGGCTCATTTGGAGGTGACGGAGACCGTGGAGAGAGAGAAAAGAAACGCCCCGTGATGAATTGTAGGCTCGAACCCCTTTTCAATACCTTTTGAAATGCATACTTCAAATATTCCTCTTTTTGAGTAGCAGTGCTTTGAAGAATAAAAAGGGTACATCACAACACGAAGCCCACTCTTTTCTATATATTAATTATGGATAAATAATAAAATTCATCGATTGCCTTGGTAGGCAATGGTTAAAATCTATTTGTAAGTAAGGTTGGGAAAAAAATCGGGCTCTTCTCAAATTTGTGAGTAAATTCCTAGGCCTGGTCCCGAACCTGACAGGTCTGTCAAAAAATTCTTGGTCCAGGCCTCGTTGTAATCGCTATTATCCCTCTATAGACTTCGTACTTGATAAATAGAAACCCGATTAAATATCGAAGAGTTCCTTCAGATAATGTGAAAACAAAGCTATTACAATTAAATTAAGTTCTGAGCAACAACATAATTTTGATTATACGGCGAAAGAAATAGTGGCAAAACGGCTGTAACCGATTGTTTCAATTCAAGTCAAAGTGGTCAAAGATCCGGAGGAGTAGAAAAGAACTGTAAATAATAAAGTCGAGAAACAAGAAGAAAATCAAGTAGAAATAATGACAACTAGGGAAGTAAATAAATAAAAACAATCTGAAACAGTGTTTCGAAGAAGGCAGATAGGGAGATGGTCGATGGCGCGTCTCCACGACATCGATCTATCGGTAGATCACTTTGCAAAAAGGTTGATCAAAGATGTTCCAAAAATGCAAAATTTAAGAAAAAATCTATTCTATCATCGAAAATCCTAAAGTTTAACCAAACTGCTGCACAAATGACTGAATAACTATAAGGTAAAAGTATACAATTATAAAAAGAGAGCACTGACTTGAGCGAGTTGTGTGCGAGATTGAGGGTTGTGATATAGTGAGGACCAAAGCCGAAAGTGATAGTCTTTAGTTGATTTCCTGATAAATCCAGTACACGTATGCTATTGAGTGATGACAGAGCCTAAACATATGATTTTCCTAATTATTTACTGATAAACAAAATTAACACGGCAACCAACGATCAGTATACAGCAAACCAAACTCCTGAATTATTTCACCTACAAAATAACATGTTTCTATGTTTTAGAATTCTATTTATCTATTTTTTGTATTTTGAAATGTATTGTAATGAAAAAGGTATGGAAGAGGGAGAATATTGATGCGTGGAATGGTGTCGATCCTTGGACGGTGAACGTAGTATCGAAGAATCTTCATCCGATTCTTTCTCAAACAATCCTTCCTGCTCCCAAGGCCATACTCAACCACGACTATAGTACGACCCTTAGTGGGAAACCCTCCCACTCAAAAAGATGTGCAAACAACGAAGACTCCGGAAGTGCTAAAATCGGCCAAATCATCGGTTTTGGCGGACAACAAGACGTGTGTAGAGCCAATTGAGGAGGGTCCGGTCCGAAAACAGGAAAACCATGAGCTTCCATTGCAGTCATATAGTACTGATAGATTGGAGGACGTCAAAAATGGAGTTACATCAAAGCTTACTTTCTTTGAGGCTTTCGTCCCACCTATTGGCTGCTGGGGAACGGGCCTTTTCAAGACTCCCGATTTCGGAATCTGCCGATTACTTCAAGCCAGATGCCTGTCGACAACTGAGGAATTCATTTCCTGGTAACGTTCAAGGAGGATTCATGATCTTCAATCTATCTTCGGGCAACCCGGCCATTTTCCACGTCTGCATTGCGAAAATTCATTTTCAGAAGCTAAGGAGTAGCAATACAATTCCATGAAATGCAGGGACATAGTGTTTTCCCCTTCCAGTAAGCCTGTCCTTGAAGTTCATATTCACTCTCTCCATTTAAGAGTCTTTTCAGACGATTCGTGGAGGGTTCGCCGAAATTGTCGCCGTCCCCACTCGATGACCCGCTCGGAAAGCTTCTTGAAACATTCATCAGCCGCATTATTCGAGCGGCTTTCGTAGGAGGACAGACGAGAGTCGTGAGAGAATGAGTGAAAAATCTCAGTCACCCTAACCCTACATCAATTTTCCTAAAGGGTAGAGGACAACCTTGGAAAAAAGCACATTGCTACCCTTCTAGCCCCTTCCCCGCCACCTTCGGAAGTATTTTACTTTTGAGAGAGTACATTAAGTAAGCCATTGTTCAGTCCTTCTTTGGCTACCTTTATTAGGTTTTCAAGTAATTCACGCTTCGTAAAGGTAATCGTTCAGAGTCAGGTTGTCACTCAAAAATATGACGTAAACATATTTGCCAACAAGGAGTAAACAGGCAATTATATTGAAGTGGTGCCTTACAACAAATCGAATTCTGCTTATCACTACTGCTTTCGTTACTATTAGTTCAGACAATTCGAACAGAACCCAGTTGGTGTCTGAGTGATCAAACGGCAGGGCGCTTCCCAGCCACTGAGCAGGATAGTGGAAGTGGTGTGACAGTCGCTCGTTCCTGGAAGGAACCTCCAAAAAAAATTCAATCTTCTTCAATTTTTTGCTGTCGTACCAGTTCAGATTTTAGCTTTTAGTCCAGTTCACTCCCAGATTCGTTATTGTAAAGTTTTCTGACTACAAAAAAAAGAGATATATGCGAAAAAAAAANAAAAAAAAATTAAAACACTAGCAAACCTGTACGGAAATCTTTCTTATGCCGCTGTTATCAAGCTTCAAAGTATGCAAATAGCTATAATTTCTTGGAAATCGGTCGATGACAGGAAACGAATTGTGAGCCAAATTCATTGAGATCACATCTGGGAACAGTAAAGGTAGGGCGGAAAGGTTTTGTGATGAGCAGTCCTGCGAAGGACGATTCGAAATGGAATATCGTCGACAGGACTGTTGCTGTTGCAGCAACTGCAGCTGCAACTTGCTTCCGACGACGCCAATCGTGCCCAGCACATGTGGCACGAAAAACCAGAAAATATGAATAACCATCATCACGACCACATTATTGATCGGTAGGGAGATCAGAAGGGCTGATGATGGCTGATTGGGACCGGTCCTTGTAAATGGATGATGAATTTGTGGGTGTGTACGTGGTATTTCTGGTAGAGTGCGTAGAAACAAAAGCGTTGGGCGTGGTCTGGCATAAGTGGATAAGGCGTGAGGGAAAACGCGAGGCCGGGCCTCAGAGAAGAAGGCGGAACACTGTCGGCGGCATCCTGAGAATAAAGGGCAGCTCCGTGGGAAAGTCAAAAGAAACTTGTAAACAACAACAACAACAGAATGAATATGAAAAATTCATTAGACATTACATAAGAACACCATTGAAAATCGGCTTGGAATACAATACGCCGTATATTCTCGTAAATCAAATGGATGTTTATAAGAGTCCCCTAAATAACCAGAGATTATGGAATGCGCCACGCTTCTGACTCTTTCTGTCGGAAAACAGGAAGCATTCGAATGCGTTTTGTGTCTAACATCAGTCAGCATGCCGTCTTCGTGAGGGTGAGATTGGTATGAAGCCCTATTTGCAGTCCAAAATACGTCTTTACTTTCCTAGTACTGCTCGGGGTACTATTAGTGTTACATCGCTGGTACTTTTCGAATCTTCTTGGAAACTATAAATCGTGAAGCTCGGTGGAGGTTCTAAGCCACCTAGTTCTAAGAAAGCCAGGATTTTCGGCTGCCATTGCCCCATTCTCTCTTCTATTCAAGTCATTCATAAAACTGATTTCTGGCAGTCCATTTGGGAGCTAATGGCACGATAAAAACAGGCATGATTAATCAATGGAAGAGAAGAATTATGGCGTTGTCTGTCTATGTGCACTTATGAGAAGCTCCCATGTTAATCCGGTTAGGCAATGCCAGATTGTCACCGATTGCTTTCTATACAGCGTCAAACGAAACCCTCTGCTCCGCTTTTCGACTAAATCAGGAGTTGGACTTCGTTGACCCTACACATGAAGGGGCGTAGGGAGCTCAGAGAGGATGTTGGAGTTATACCGTTAATGGAGGGGAGCGTGAACTCCATCCTCAGTGGAACTCCGACATCATGTCTCCTCTCGACTTCTGAGCTTATGAGGAGTCGTCGCTGCAGAATCTATGAGCTCCAAACTCATGAACCTATAATCAGGTTTTCCAGCAGCTGAACACAGCTAACAGGGTCAAGTATGAAGTCGCGAAAATTGGCTCCGTTAGATCTCGCGCCTCGTCACTTTTTCGAACCCAAAAGGGAACGCCAAATGAGGAATGAGAGGATATGGCAGTCCGACTAGAACCCTAGTGGCTTGCGTATGCTTATGGGGTCTGTAGAATGACTCGCAGTCGTAAGAGCTGAGTATAAGGCTTCTATGGGTTCAAAAATGGGCTGCTCAAAAGGGATTCTCAGGATTAGAAGTTCTCTCCTCACAAAGAGATAACACCTGTGCAAATGGAGTTTCCTGTTGTACGCCCGGAGTTGTAGAAGCGCAAATTTGAACCTAATAAACATATACTTAGGGTTTCTCAGTTTTTTTTTTATTTTACTTGGCAGAAGCAGGCAGTGCTACTCACGAACCATAGCAGAGCTGTGAGATTCTGCCCAATCAAAACAAAAAAAAAATTAACGTGAACTGGATTCAGGAAGTCCACCATCGTGCAGCCCATGGATGTGGTTCCTTCAAGAGAACTGAACAGTAATTGCTTGAAAAGAGCTCAAGGACAAAATGGTCATTGATAGAGCCATCACATGTTTTACAGTCTCGTAACCTCACTTATTTCTCTAAACAAACGATTTCAAATCGGTTTTCGTTGATAGTATGGGAGGGTTCATTATAATCAAGTAAACTACGATTCAGAATGGAAATGTTGACATCACCTATTGGCCTGAAGGAAAGGCGCTGAATAAAGTGCTGGTGAACGGTCCTCCCAGAAATTGAGGAAGCGTCGTGTCTACACCCGGAAGTGTTTGTTCGAATATTTATCGAAAAACTGCTTAGGATTTCAATGATTATGTCATGTACAAGAAAAATGTGATGCAATCTATCAACCGGGAAGTCTTATGAAGTCAAGGACTGGTGTTCAGCTGAGATTGATCGTTTCGTACCGCTCACGGGGGGTCATTGAAAACTTCCAAAAAATCGAAAACAATCTGACCATAAACCACTTCATTTCAGTATAAATACGCTGGAATCTGGTCAGCTATATCTCGGGCAGCTCCTCCAGTTTAGTAGAAAACATTTTCCTTCTTCTCATTATCTCCTCTTTGATTCACCTCCAAACTACATACATATCTATTGTCCTCTCTTGATAAGATTCGTTGCAGATGCGTTATCTGATCCTACTCGCAATAGCCGGTGCGGTGCTAGCTGGAAGACCGTCGGGCTATGAAGCAGCCGAAATGGTACAGCCAGCTCCACCTCCAGTTTCGTCAGATGGAGGAGATCAGCAAGGGTACAACAGCGATGGTAAAGGACCAGTTCCAGGTCCTCCTCCTCCACCACCTGCAGGAGGACCTCCACCACCACCACCTGCAGGAGGACCTCCACCACCGCCACCTGCAGGAGGACCTCCACCACCCCCACCACCACCACCTGCAGGGGGACCTCCACCACCACCACCACCTCCAGGAGGACCTCCACCACCACCACCTGCAGGAGGACCGCCACCACCACCTCCAGGAGGACCTCCCCCACCACCCCCAGGAGGACTTCCACCACCACCTCCTCCTCCAGGCGGTTACCGAGTTGGACCTCCACCACCTCCTCCAGGCGGTTACCGCTTTCGTCTTCTCCGTGCTCATCGCCTTCATCATTAGTTGCTCTGCAATAATGACGGAATATTCTGGAATTCACTTTAAAATTGTCGGGTTTAATAAATAATTTTGGCATCTGCAAGGATACGCCCTAGTACACAGTGTTTTTTGAATTTTTGTATGGATCGGTTTTTTCAGTGAATCCCAATCCAATTGAAATTATCTTTCTCCACGGAAATCGACGTCGTTCCATCGACGCTCCATATATGCATCATTTTTCAGGGATCAACCATTTCCCCACATCAATAGCTGTAGGCTTAACAGATCCGAAAATATCATGATCTTGTCATTATCTCCGAAAAAAGCCACAGTAAACATTTATGGCTGCAAATGGAAAAGATAAAAAATAGAATTACCCGATAAAATTGATGAGATTATTGAGATGAAACAAAATCAGATAGGAACTTTCTGTATCCTAAACAGAAATGGATAACGTATACAAATAATATTATAGAGACAAAGCTCGGAATCTCACTAAGTGACCCTGGTGGAAGCACCGACAATTCTTAGGTTGGATTATGACAAGCCACCAGGCTTCCACAGCATAAACACTAGTACAAACATCAATTGCCAGCTTAACACTTCCACATAACCACCGTGAGCACGAAGATCGGGTTCGTAGATGAGCACGTCCTCGATCATGTGCATAAAACCATTGATACCTTAATTTCGAATTTATTCAAAAATATTTCACATCCTTCCGTATTCTTTGTAACAAATCATGAATCTACAGTATATGGAGTCTGAGGTGCCTCCCAAGCCCGCTCGAAGGTAAAATACAGCCTCTCTAATGAACCGGCAACCTGTTTTCTCAGAGCACAGATATTTGGCTCAGTCCAGATCTCCCATTTGTCTGTGTGTTTCTCTCTAGTGTCAAAAGTACGAGCATACACTAAGGCAGTTCAGACCACAACCCTACCTATACACTGTGCACGACCGACGTTTGCCAAAGGCTTTCAACTTTCAGACTCTCGTGAGCCAAATCCGACTTGAAAGGCTACCTTCAGTTCAGACGTATTTCTACATTCTACGGAGTCATTTCCACGGGATACACAATCCCTTCCCATTCCTTTTTTCGAAAGTTTGAAACCCTGAAAAATTGAAGTGGAAACCCAATCTTGAACACTACTTACCAGCTATCTCTCCCCCTTCAATAACTCGAGCAACCCGACCACCACGAGGCCAGTAGAGTTCGAAATCTGTAATTTGCACCATTTTAAAGAGAGAAAGATGGCCCAGTAAACGAAAGAAGAGGTCTCACATCGTCCACGTCGCCTGATCACCACCTTCTCATCGTTCATCATTACATAGGTACGTTCACGGAGGTCAGTGTACATTAAAGCCTTAACGACTTGAGGTTCACATATAAAGGTCATTTCATTGGACTAAGGTTTACCAGCGAAGAAAACAAAGTAAGAAAATTCTTGAACTAGTTCTTAACACAAATTAAAGGGCTGAAAGAAAGACTACCGTACCTGTCCTTGAATTATGTGCCGCTTGTACACATACTGTAGCGCTAACCAATGATTACCGTCGGTCATACGAGCTCGTAGCGATGGTGCAACCTGAATTCTCTACTTTTGCAATTTGTGAATTTTATTGCAGCAGCCAACGGTAGAGGGTACAAGTTTCTTAATGGAATCTAATGGATCTATTGCTGTTCGGGAGAACTGAGCGGTGTACATCAATAAGATAGGGCAAGAGAGGGTCAACGGGGTTCACCTACTTACAAATAGAGAACTCATACATTCTGAACAAGAATTTGCTTAAAATAAGTTCAGTCATACGAGCGTCTCACCTCACCACAACAAAATCAAATAAAAAAGCTCTGCTAGTACGTGTTAGGTTAAGAAGTAGCTGTTGGAGATTTCACAACAGTCAGTTTCTTGCAAGATTTTCAGGAAGACCATGTAGCTATAGCTGTCGGTTGACCAGGTCGAGGTCCATCTTCAGCCTGTTTGGTTCAGATTGAAGCGTAAGAACGAGGCGTGCACAGAAGCACATAGAAGTAGCTTCCAGGCCAAATATTTGACAACAGCTTTGATGGGTTCCAGCGGCGGAGTGGCAGGAGTCGAATTCGTGTCGAGTATAGGTGGTCAGTCTGGTCATTATATGGTTAAATAAGCAATAAAAGGAAGCCGGTCATACGCAGCCACCCGGCCTGCGTATGACTGGCTTCCTCTTCCTTGTTAGGGGGTGTTTTCGTTTCATAGAAATCCTATGGTAGCTTCGAGAAAATCCACGGATAATAATGGGCTGTTAAGGAGAATACTCTCCACACAACGTAATATTACGCCCTATACTATCAAGTAGCTTCAACGACAACTCATTGAAATCATTAACTCAATCGTTAAACCGCCAATCATCGTTATTCCCTAAATTCCTACGTAGATTGCACACGTATTTCTCAGATAACCAAAGCGGAGAGTCCTACCTTCAAGTCCCAAGCTTCGTTGGTGGGCACAAAGAATGTAAAATTCTGCTCTGGAGTCAGCACCTGCCATGGATCGAGTGAATAGCGTAGCTGAAGGTGTCTCAACATTTCGAACGATCTCCTACAAAACTTTTCTTGGAGTACTCGCTCATATTTAACAGTCTAGAAATAAATCAACAATGTTTAAGGTTAAATTAGAGGTAATTGTAGGGCATGGAATGGGCAAGATTGCAGGTCTCGTAGAGTTTTCTTATCTTTCCTTCCAATACCATACACTTAACCCACCATTGGGAAGACTTGGCTTCGAATATGTATCGAATTGAAGTTACAGGTCTGCTTATTTCCAGAACGAAGTGAAACTTACTGTAATCGCGTCTCGTTCCTGATTATTTCCCACAGCGATTGATACGGGACGCCGAGAACCCGCTCAATATAGTGGACTATACCGTTCGTGGCGGCCACATTATCTTGGAAAATTGCCGTTTTGATACCTCCACCGATCACATAGTACGCTGAAATGAAAGCCAGATAAGTACGGTTGGGAGAAAACCAGCTCTCGACTTTGATTTTGTGTTGGAGCAGTAAGTGGGTAGAGATCACGCACTCATGAGGTTCGTTGACTCAATTCCTATGATGGCTGACACTGTATTTCTCGAAGACTGGCTGGCACAAGATAGCCCAACTTGCTATGGGAGAGAATGAGCATGGAATGCATCATCAGTGACTTCACACAAATCGTTCTGTGGGTTGGGAACGCTTGTCTATCTTAGAGGTTTTGAGTAGTGCTGAACGCACTGCTCACCACCAAGAGCTTTATAAACAGCTTCACTTACTAATATTATTCTTTGGCCATTCTCCTTTGATAAAGTAGAGTTGGCGGATGTTGTCGACAGTGGAAACGATGGTGTCATTGGTTATCTCATCCGACGTTAACTCCTTAGCTGGTACAATGTGCAATTTGAGAACCTTAAAACACGTGAATCAAATCTGTGATATAATGATATAAGTGTAATTTTTGAAAGATAACTATTGAGGGCACTGTTCGCGATAGTCCTGCGGTATCGAATTCTGAAGGAATAATGAAAGTGATAATTCTGAACGTGAGCATGGTCTCATTTCAGACAGCAATCATTGCTCTATTTGTGCCGCGCCTTTCTTCTAGGTCTGGGTTGTAGTGCCCGTAAAGTTCTGAATTTCCCTTCAAAAATTTTGTTTGTGGCAGGTCAGTGGACTAATCCTACTCTGTCTTAGATAAGAGAATAACCTTTTTGTTAGCTGAATGTCCGAGTGTTCAGCTGTAAGCGAGACCATCTTAATGGGCAAGATTTAGCGTCTGCACCCGCACATTTATTCGTCAATTTGGAGGCGGGCATTTCCATAGAGGCGTGCATGCCCTTTTGTCAGAGCGTGTTACGCCATTCAGAGTGAAGCCATCTCAAAATTATTCGAATATTCCTGCCTTATTCTCATTTCAGCGGACCTTTTGATGACTCCATGTAAATAAGTAAACAAATAAGTACATAACAACCGCTCTACCACATAGCTTTGCTGTAAGTTGGCTGCAAAATAAGGTATCGACCCGGAACGAGTATTTGTAAGTGATGACGGAGGCCAGAGATGACTATCACAAATATCTTGCATACCTGTTCAAGCCATATTCGGTCTCTCAGCAGTCGCCGTTCGATTTGCTCAGGAATTCGTTCGAAGGCTTCATTGACGGGTGCAAAAAATGTCACCAGACCGCCAGTAGCCGAAAAATAGTTCCTTACAATCTGCCCGATTGTATTGATATAACGCATCAACGTCGTACATCGATAATTGTCCATTAGAAGCTGAAAATCCTCACGGTGTCAATCGATATATCGATCTCATCAACAGGCAACAACAACCGATAATTCTCGATTGTCAGTATTGGTAATCACCTGGTCGATGGTGTTCGAAACGATCCCAAGCACATTGTCCACGATATGAACGACCCCATTTTGTACGGGAATATTTGGTACGAGTATTTTCGCCCACACAGCTCCTCTTCGGAATTGTGAATAGCGTTCGTAAACTTCAGAGACAGCGTACACTACAAAGACATTAGGTCGACTGAACTGCACGAATACATAATTTACAATCTCTTCTAATATCTTACTGTAGCTAATGAATTATTGACTGAACAAGCAAAGGAAAATGTTCTAGTCGTCGACTTATTCCATTTTCATGACTTGGAAGATGTCATTTGCTTTCAGACTTCGGACATACTCATTGAAACGCACGTCGAATGGCTATCGATTCGAAAAGCGCAAAAATCAATAGGAACTTCCTTCCAAAATATTCACTCCAGGCGAGTTTAAAAACGGAAACTATTCTGTGCAGATAACTCACAATCCCACCGTCCTGTCCGCCGATCAGTTATGTTTCGCATTGAGAGTTTCAATTTGAAGTTGTCTTCGATAATATTCGAAGAGAACCTGGAAATACGACCTTGTCTACCGATAGACAACGCATTGCAGCTCTTAGTGTTACGAGACTATTCACCCAATCTCACAATTGTATTCTCTAATTTTTTATCCATAAACACCTCGACTTCTTCGGTTTCAGCGGAATACAAAATTCAGAGTTTGTGTCCCGTTCCGCTTTGGGATGCGCCCCCATATTCGACTTCATTCAGAATCGTAATGAAAGGTATGCTTATCCGGGTTATGGGGTTATGATCCGGGATCCATGCGTGTGATAGTGCGCCGCTTGCCACTACACCACCTCTGCACCAATAAACAAAAATCATTACCTAACAGACGGATAGTAGTGGATACCACCGTCGTACATCCATGCATACGTGAACAGTACTCGATTCATTCCAGTCACATGTGCCAGTAAAACCTCACGATCGATTCGCTGTCGATCGATAACCTGCAAAGTGGTTCATAGACGAACAGGGTTCATATGAAGCGGATTTGAGTTCACCTTGGCGAATGCTTTATCATTTGGAAGGAAGAATGTGTGGAAGCCGTTCCATGCAGAACTACCGTAAATGACCAGAGCGATGTCTGGAACTCGATTCAGAATATCGCGAAGTTCTCTGAAAAATTTGTCTACCAAATGGACTACGAACGTCTTCTTTCTGTTAACTATTCGAACATTCTACAGAACACTTACGAGAGATCGTTATTGTTATACTGTCGATCGACAAACAGCGTCTGATCAGAGTCTCGAATAAATGACAGCGTCGTTCCGGGATAGGGTCGATGTCCGATTGGAGTGCAGATTTTGTAGAGGTACTGTTCACCAGAGATCATTCCCCACTGGTTTGATGCATGATTGCACAGCATTCCGGCATTGGCGAAGTAGGACTGAAAGAAATCTATCATTGTTTAGCTGAAGTGGGCGTATGGTCTAAACATAGTTCAATGGTTCACCCAGGAATCCCCAACCCAAACCCAAGCAGATGAACCTCTGAAGCGTTCTTCCCTGGTACCTGAGTCAAACGAGGTGGAGAGCGGAAAAGAAAGGAAAACCAGCTCGATTCTCTTGAACCGTTACTTTGAGAGGCATAGGGGAGTGAGTTCCGGCCCAAATTCATAGACCATGCCCACATATTCGGATTCAGTTCAATAAGAACTAATCATGCGAACGGTTCCCGATTGAAGAAAGGATCTCAATTCCTTACTCATGGGAGGACTATCTCAAGCTAACAAGCAACTGATGAAACTTACAAAATTTCCAGGATTGTTCTCGAACTGTGTTATATACATATAACCGCTGTTGATCGTTGATCGAATAAGCGTCTGCTTCTCCCATCGCTTTCCTTGGGAAATTTCCACCACTTGGGTATCCACTAGAACCGATCAATACCCACAAGTTATTGATTAAAAGACAATAAAACGATGACAGACCGATATGACTGAGAGTCTCCTTTTGATCAAGAGCTCGAATATCTGGATTGTAGGTGAAGACGTCATCGACCGGAGCGAATACCTTGAACGAATCGTATCTCCACGAAAATAACCTATAACCAGTCGATACTCACCGTGATCCTGGCGTTGCTATCTTCCATATAGGCCTTTGCGACAGTGTAGCGACCACACAAGGCATGCCACTGGAGGAATTGATTGAATTTATTGATCGTCAAAATATTGAGTAACCAAATTAATTTTAAAAGGACTAAAATACAAAGAAAAAGAATTCAGAAATCACTTGTTGTAAATCGCTGATTCGCTCCGTTTCAGTCCATAGGTCAGCCGTGACGCCGGCAAGAACCAAAACACTCCACAACATCAGCTCATTAACGCAGAAAATGGATATCGATCGGTTGAGTCAATGGGTTTGATCAAACCTTGGGTAGGGTTGGTTCCGCGGGTATCGAAATGTACTGGAATGGAGGTTCTAAAAGGAGCACCATGTTAGATTCGTACTAATCGGATGCCAAGCGATTACAAACGTTAGGTAACTTGGGTTACACGAATAAGGTAATCAAGTATCATTTATCATTATCAGTAATCGAAAATATTCCATGGCTCGACAAAACAAAATCCAAAACTTGGAATTATTTAAAAAGTTAAAAAGTCATGGCGCAACCTGAAATATAGTGCATAACTGTTCATAGTTCAAATGGAAGGGGTGGGCTGAAGGGATGAGAGGGTGGGAGGAGGGGAAATGAGTGAAGGGATTTCTCTATAGCATTGATATTAAAAAAGGTATTCCCACGATAAATGAAGAGTCAACACTGTTCCTCTGGTTCTCCATTTGTCTATTGAATCCTTTGGAAGGAATTTCGGAATGTCTAGCCTGGAATGGAAGCCCTGGCCTTCTGGGTCCCCTAAAAACTGTGCTTAGCATAAAATACTGTACATGTCAAGGGCCAATTTTCTGAGGGAAAATGCCATCAAAAGGCGAAGTTAGAAAAAACAACAGAGACAAAAGCCTGGTGATCGTCTGTGCTTTTAGTCAGAAGTGCGCCGAATGAACCTTCAACAACGCTACGCTATGAATCATTACGGAGATAGGGCCAGTCAGTACGCTGCAAAAGCAGGAGCTATACTTTTCCTTGGAAATACTTTTTACATACCGAAATAGATTTTTTGGCGCTGTAAAGGGCGGAGCCTCAATATCGAGACCTTTGAGACCATGTTTTTTNTTTTTTAATTTTTACAAAAATATTTAGGTATTTGACATTCCAGTATCGTCAATGAGTCATGGTTAGGAGTGATTCACTGGAAGAATCCTATTTCATTCTCGAAATTATTTCTGGAATTATGCACGAGAAAGCCTTAATAACGGATGGAAGATATGGGCCAAAAATAGAAACTGCGTCGCAACAAGCTAAAATATTTTCCAATGACGAGGTGATTATATTCGGGGACGAGTGGCTCCACAACAATCGCGTTCATCCACCGCTTTAGCGCGAACCTCCGGATCGAGTCACCAGAGACCTACCAATCTTTCCTTTACTCAAAGGTAGGTCAGCAAAAAAGGGTGCGAAAGAGTTTCAGAGCTGCTGCCTCCTTGTAAGAAAGACCAATGCATGGCGCATTCAAAGAATGGGGACGCGCAAGTTCTCCAAGGATCTTAGACAAAACTGAGCCATGCAAATCGACTGGATATCAGTAGTGGTAAAAAAAATAATGAAACTATTATAAAAGAAAAACATGCGCACAGGAAGATGTAGAGGGTTCGAAATTCGGCAGAACCCTTCAAATCATAACTAAACAGCGTAGACAATGTGAACGAATGTAATGAGACGGAAATGATACCAACCACCAGGTGATCAATACGCATAATTTGTTCACCGCACGTAAATGGTGGATATAATTAAAGGATTTGTCATCGCCAGCCAGCCTTAACGGGGTCAATTCAGTGATTTGGATAACAACGAAGCACATCAGTAGGGACATCAAAACCAGACGAGCACATAAGGTAAAGACGATCGTGCAATCAAGCAGTCCTTTGTTAGAATGCGCCACGTATTAGGCTTTCATTTGAAGTTGCAAATGAAAATGGATGTCCTATGTGCCTGAAAAATGACCTGACTTGGGAGACGGGGATAAAGAGCCCAATAGGCATTCGCTGGCTACAGTCGGCTCTGTGCCAGCAGTGTGGTAGCAAAAATTGAAGAGCGAACTAGCTTATCATTTGCACTACACCCAAGGGCAACGGTACTGATCAATTTATGGCGATAAGCCATGCATTCAGATTTTAATGGTATTTGTAGGACAATTGACATACGTGTAGTTTTTGTTCGGCAATATTATTTGAGGAATGATTATAAAGCCCTGCAAAAAAAATAAAAAAGAAAAGCATTGGGGGAAAAAGCGGTTCTATTTATCTTGAAAAAAATCTACCAAGCCCACAAAAAATGTATTGGCAGATTTCTTCCAAGATAAATCGAAATACTAATTGCATAGTATATTTTACCAATATATATATGAATTCCTTCGAATGGAGTAGATGGGGAAAGCAGTCTAAATAAAATGGTTCAACAATGGGCAGAGTGAGGATGCTCGTCGGGATAGAATCGGATCGATTTATTGGAGAATTGGAAGGTCATGACTTTTTCATATTCGTCAAACGCTTGAATCAAAAAACAACGTGGATTACTGGGGTTTTTGGAAGTCTACCCAACCCCATCACCTAGAGATTAATCCTGAAAGCCTTCAAGGAATGTTGAGTAGAGACGAAACGGAAAGATGACGGGATTCAGGCAATCGGCAACGACAAATCGAACTTATAATTAGAAAAAAATCTATAAGAAATAATCGATAGAGTCTACAGTCAACAACCGCTTGTGACAACCATTTGGTCGCCTAGATATCTGATTAAAAATTACATTTCCCTAGACCACTTCAAGAAAAAATTGGCACACTGGAGTGCTGTTGACAAAAGTTGAGGCGACAGCGACAAATAGTTGAAAAACGGCAAAAAAAAAACGGCCCAGTGAGCATTACCGGACGGCTGCCCTTTGAAGGCACATTTTCTCGACTGCTCATCTTGTCAAGGCTGGCTCCGGGAAAAGATTCTCTAACTGGGTCGTAACAGGGCCTACAGGGCTTTAATCAAGTCTGTTAAGGCGGCTATGAAAAGCATTGTAACACGGGGTACATATGGCCGAACGGACCTAACACAGAGCAAAGCAAGTGAAAGGTATTAGTCAGAAAGCGATCGATACCGGCTGCTCTCAGAAGGCAAATAAAAGCGATGAGATAGCACCAGGGCCCGTCGTCGTCGTCGTAACCTAAGCACTGGTTGTTTGCAAACGAGTTCCAATTGTGGGGCCAATAAGTAAGAACTTGGTAGGTCTTCGTCGCTAGAGTTATTTGAGATCAGTTCGCTGAAAGGAACCATCCAATGAAACTACTTCAACAAATCGCTCTGCCTTCACAGAGCCTCCACAAGATCTATGTATTTGTCCGGAGCAGGTAGGTGGGTAGATAAGTAAAGAGAGAGAGTGAAAGCAGGATACACCAGAATTTCCTTTCCAGGAAGCGTCTGAATAAAATGGTGGCCAAAACCCGTAACGCATACAGATGAAGAACACTTCTGCTTCGGAACATTGAAATCCTAGTGGGACGACCTATGAGAAGAGTAGCTCGCCGTACCGGTTCAACCCCTGCTCCAGACATTAGTAAAATCCTAGACTTCCAGAATCATGTCGAACTTATCCTTCAGGTTCCTAAATGAAATGATGATGGTAATATAAAGTAGCAAAAAAGAATACAACAACTAAGTAACTTCAAGTAGGCATCTTTAGGCTGGAAAACAACAAGAAGCTGATCGGCCACAGTGCACAGTAGGACGACCTCGGCCAATGCAAACACGCCCTCACAAAGGAGGTCAGACAAACAGAAGATTACTGATACTTTAAATCCTACGATTACCTCTGCTGTTTACCGATCAGAGGTTAACAAGCCGATTACATAAGCTCAACATTGTTATTATGAAACTATTCTCGAGAATTACCGTGAAGGACCCATTGGCAGATATTTCATCAAAATGAGATCAATCAGAATCATCAATGTGGTCCCATTTGTGAAAAGACCAAGACATTCTTGGACAGGAAGACACGTCTCAGTAGCCACGCAATGTTTTCGTGGTGCTCACCATATTTGCTTTGTTCAAGAGATTGATCTGACGGCTACCCACTTGAAAGCTGCGCTCTTCACCATTACTCCACACCTAGGGTGGTTGGTACATGCCTGTATATGAACTCTAAATGAAGGAATTGTGTCCCTTGATCATAGTAATCCAAGAACCCTCCGAATCAAAAGGTTTCCTACAAAGTCTATGTATGAACGCGGTTTGGGATCTAACAAGCAAATGAATTTTAGCCTTCCTTGACGCTAATTCTGGATGAACCTCTCTAAACTTCGCTTATAAGTTTATGAGCGCTCATTATATGGTCGCGACGATACTGAGCTTTATTTTCTACGGCCAAATACCTTGATTTTGCTTACCGGCATTGAACATCGCCCACACATGTTCCTAAGGCCTAGTACTTCATTCAAAAATCTGCTCCACTGAGAATCTGAATCAGTAAAGTCGGAAACAAAATAACTTTTATAGCAAATAAATCTTGGGTCCCAATTTTTCCTCACTTTTGAAGAAAATGTTTGTGATCATAACAAAATTTTTTCTTATAATAAAGAAAGCATGAAGGGACGACGACAACAATTTTATATTTATCTACATGTAAAGTTGACAGTTCTATAATCAACGAGCGAAAATACAAAGGAATCTACTGGTTCGCTTTCCTCAACTGGTATTCGACAACGATGAACGGTGCCCAGAATCCAACCGTTAGGATCACAATTGCTTTCGTGGCAAAAAGCCATTTGTTCGTCACACTGAACGGAGTTCGCTGGAAAGTGTAGTTTGATAGCTTTTCAGCTTCAGATCCTGTGAATCTTCAAAAAAAAACCCCCTTAGTTTTGTAAACTCAATGAGCCTTAACCATCTCCTGGGTTTTCTTTATGTATCGTAGGGTCAAATATGACAAGAAATGGGAAATTCTTGTTGTATTCTGTGGCATTTTCAAACGGAAATGTAGAAGGTGCGAATTTTCAGTTGTAAATCAGCCTGATAAATAAAAAACAGCAACCAGAGCTAGGGTGACGAAAATTTGTTTAAAAATGTTTGACGTAGTATGACCTATGAAATAGCATGGCTCATTCACATCATATCTAACAATAAATCAAGTCTCCTCCATAAAAATGAACCGCGTGCAAATACCAGAAACCTTTCCGTCATACCATGCCAACTCAACAAACAGCTTTTCTTTGTCTCAGCACTCACACCAACAGAAGAGGCTTAACATGGCCTATTCACAACTTTCAACTGGGTAAACGAGAACAATATTCTGAGAAGACTGATATCGCACATTGGAATTAATGCTCCACCTGTATTCACGCACGTGTAGAAGCGTTCAACAAATTTTACTGCAAAAACGGAGAAAGAGTTAATATCAAATGTCAAGACTAGTTTCCCTTTTCAAATACTAGACATATTCCAGTGATGCGACTGAGCTGCGAAAACATCGCTAACTAGACGTTAACTTGCCTTTAAACGCAAAAACCATTGATGTAATATTGCTACTAGTATGAAATCAAAAATTCACCGCGTTGGCCCATCCGTCGTGAATGAAACTGGTAGGAGTTTGTCCAGTAAACTTCACTGGTGCATTCTGATGGCACTTACGTACTGCACGAGCAAAAGGAATTGCAGCTCTGGTCAGCATTCTGAAATGTAGATCTGGTAAAGTTCTAAAGGTATAATGAAAAGCGAAGCGTAAATGCAATGAAAGTAGTAGTTAGGAAAAAGAAAAGGATCATGAAAGTGGAAGCTACAAATAAAGTGTACGAAGGGACTCAGCCGATGGAAAGATCTCTGCGACCCAAGCTGAATCAACGAAATGAAAAAGTGAGGTGGACTCCACCGCAGATACAGATATCTTCTCGGAGACGATACTTACTAACTTATAAGCCAAGTTATGGAGTTCGACCCTCAAAGTAGGAGCAGAAGCACTGGATTGTCCTGACCTTCCACATGACTTCTCGATTTCCTATTCCCACCTCAGCCAAAGGTCCCAAACAATGGATGGATTATTTTCTCTTCACTTGTACAAAAGTTCATGGTGTCACTGCTGCCTTCAGCAGATTCTGCCTTTGTCAAGATATGAAACAGACTTTACTTTTAGTGCCATGCCAGCTCCATGTCGTTACCTGAACGATGGGGGCTGAAAAGGCTCTTCAGCAATCTTATGCAACTACGAGCCATCTAGACAAATATACAGAAGAATTACGCACTTTGATGTAAATAAATACTAAAATACGACGGTAAAGCAATACTTGAAAAGATTAATATGAGGCATTCAAAACTTTTGTTAAAAACTTAGAAACTTTTGTGTTTCATAGAAAGCTAGCAAAACTGGCAAGTAACGACAACCAATTAGCCTAATTTCTCAGGAGAAAGAGGGCATTCCTTGAAGCAACACGAACATTGAACCTGACATCAAAACGCTCTACTTATTCGTAACATCTTTGCAAATGAGCAAAGCACCTCTGAACTCAAAACGCTAAATCCAAGAAAGCCTAACCCACCTGACCCCGAATTTCCCCTCGGTCCACGGCTTTGCGTACGGGCGGTCTGGCATCCCTTTAAAAATCGCCGTAGAGCGCGGTATTTTCTCTCAACCATCTACCGAAGGATAAAGCCTTCGCAAAAAGCTATTTCAAGCTGATTGCTCAGGGCCAGAATGAACGATTCATCAAAAAGTTACATGACTGAGAAGTGTGCTCCCTGGTCCTTCAAGTTCCGTTCTGCTCAACTCCCCACCAGGCCTGTGATGTGAATGAAACGGTGATTTCCAAAAAGAAAACATAGATCCAGAGCCATAGACTTAGAAGATGCCCTAGCTGTACTTAGTTTATTCGACTCTCCAACGGGTGGAGTGTAGGGATAGCTCTCAAAGAAATGAAAGCTTCGATAATGAGTGACATCGGATGCAAAACGAGCTCGGAAAAGCGAGCCAGCATGCTACGTTCAGGTTAACTAATTGTTTCCCATCTGTTGTAGGGAAGTTATTAATCGGTAATCGTCTCCAGTTAGAAGAAAATGAATTTTTCATTCGATCTTCGGTAAGAAGCCCAAACAGTTAGCGTGGATGCTACGCCTCCGTTGAATAGAGGGATTGACAAGAAAGTGTAGAAAATAATCATGAAATGATTTGATATTATCAAGGCATCTACGTGTAAAGGTAAACGACTGACAAAGGTAAAGTTTGTTGTATAATCAACACCGTTTTGGGATGCGCCCGTATTCGACTTCCATACAGAATCGTAGTAATGGCGTAACGAGGGCGTATGTGGCAAATACAATGCATTGCGGTAGCTAGCCGATATACAAGTCAGTGCTTTTATTCTCTCGAACAAGTCGTGCACCAATTGACCGACTCCGAAGTAATGGAAGGTTCGGTTGGTCTAGGCGGATATCGATATGGGATTCTACCCTGGACCGCATGTGTGATAGTGGCCGTCTTGCCCTTATTAAACCTCGTGAGGAGTTGTTTACTGTAACTCAAAAATTAGAGGAATACTTGGTTTTAATGAGAAATCTGATGCTACTCCGATAGGCGCACCCATGCCTAGTCCGGCGAGAGCACCGGCAACACACCATGCTGATTTTCCCATCTCCGTCCCTTTTTGAACAATTGTCCCTCCTTCGTTTACAAAACACATCACATTCAATTAGTTTAGAGTAGTTTTCCTGAGACCACAAAACCTTATACCCTCGCATATGGAAAAACTACTTCTAACAATTTCATGCCAAAAAGCAAGTCTGCTCCATCTAATCGCGGGATGCCCTCTGCAGACATAAAAATCAACAGAAATTCGATGTGCCAGCCATTAATTGCCTTTATAGAATTTCCGCCCGACAGCAGAACTTCGCTGATTGTCTGGGTGGTCCCATTTTCAATGCAATATTCATCATCACCCCGCTACGATGGACTGCAAAGACGATAGAGCTCTGAGAAATTAGATTTTCGGAAATCGCTTAAATTCGTACATTACATGACCTCGATCTGCAGGAGAGCTATTCAGAAGCTGTGCCATTTTCGATAGAGACCATGTTTGATGTTATCACTGGGAGGAATTGTTTGAAAACAAGTATAATAATTGAATCTTACAGCCGATCATGGTAGTTCCGCCTCCGGAAAGCATGGATTACTCATATTGTCCATCATTGTGCAGGAGAGTAGGGTAGAGCAGCGTCGGGATGAAACCATAGATGGTCGTATTATTCCCATCGAGTCAGTTTCACTGCAGAGGTCTCCAGTGTTTAGTCAACTCAAACCTTTCGCAGTTCAAAAAGAGCATTCAGTTTTGTTTATATTTCCAAAAAAAAGTACCTAAATGTACCTTATATCTACCCTTCCTTTTCCGTACGTTCATCCGATGATGGCCCTATCATCGGATGAACGTACGGTTTTGAAGATTCTTTATTAGACAGTGTGAACGCGACCAAAATAGTCTGATACCAAATCGGTTTAACCGATTCCGTCCACAGACTTCACCCAGTCTTAAGTTATGATAAAATGAAGCCCATGGCAGATGAGGCATTCCAGCTTCTCCCTCGCGGACTCGGTTGAAACCACAATATCAATTCATACAAGAGGGCATTGAAAGTGGATTGGCTCACCCATTCTGCCTTTGATTGGGTCAGTGTCGGTGCTTGGGTTTGAATTTCAATTATTCAGTTGGGACTGAATTTGACGAAGCTCCAGGGAGTTTTCGGCACTTGTCCACTGCTTGCATTCATTGGAAATCCGTCGGTAAGCATTTTGTCCCTGAATGTTGCCATTGAGAGGAAAAATCCGTCGTAAAAGAAAAACTGACGTTGCATTCGCACTATTATCTGCCCTGGAAAAAAAGCGCTCCGTTCAGCAGATGGGCCGAAAAACGAAACCGCTTGGAGCCGTTCCCCGGTAGAAGAACTACAATACGGCTGACATTGACGGATCGAATAGAAGCAGAGAGGAGACACACTGCAATGGTTTTCATGGAAACTCTTATGCCAACACTTTCCTTTGGGTAAAAAGGAAACTGAACTGTTGGAATCGGCTCTTTTCCGAGTCCAAGGGTGTCTCGTATTTCTTGCTTTGCTCCCCTTTGAGAAACATCCCAGTCTTTCGCGTTTTTGTTTTTGAATATACCTCGATAGCAGAAAGGAGCATGTCCTGGGGACTTCTTATCGGAGTTCGTGCCTCTCTCCTCGACAGCTTTGTAGTTTTTCAAGAGTAGGTTAAGTAAGTCATATATTGAATCCAAGATTAGATGTACTTATTCGGCCTTGGCCTATACCCAGTCCGATTCAAGGACGCTTTCTCCACCCACCAATATCTACGGTTGTTAACCCTCCTGTGAGGGAAACTGTGCAAAAAAGCATGATGAAAAGATAATCAAACGACGAAGCACAGTAATAGTATAGAAGGTCATTTTGAAAAATCTCGAGCTACTCAGGTTTAATCTGCTCTCTTCTTTTTCCCACTTTTTCTCAATAAAATTCCCTATTTTCTTCTGGCTTCGACCGAGGCAAACACACATTTCATTGATATCCTTAAGTGAAACAATAGGACAATTTTATATTTGCAAAGTTTAAAGACGGAATTATCTTCTCAAGTCTCCTATCAAATCGGAAAAGCCAAAGTGATGAGAAAATTTTGAGCAAATCACCCCTTAGCAGAAGACGTTCCTCTCTGTCACCTGGTCTGAGTTATGTATTTAGAATTATTGCGAGAATTTAGAGTGGCCTCAAATTCTAGAACTGATAGTGCAACTGAGTACTGCTTGGTGTCTCCAGCTTATCTTTTGCTGTAAACTCGGAATTTCATTGATGTTGATCGATTCTGATTATTTGGACGATCCACTTACATAACACAGTGCTTTCTTTCCCAAATTTTCAGTACATACATTTTATTCATCTGAACTTGTAAATGCGTACTGTAACGATTGGATTGATCGAGGGGAGCGGTCGAATAGTTTTAATGGTCTGTTTAGAACTCAATTTGATTGTCCTTGCCTACTTTTTGGGACTTTCGTCACTCCTGAAGAAATTTGGTAAGCAGCAGAAATATCAACATCATCGCTTAGTGCGTTTTCCTGACTAGTGGAGCGCCTCTTGGCGTATATCGAAGGTGCCATACGTTCTTTAAGCCCAGTGCACAGCTTTTTAGATTACCGCTTCACAGTCTTTTTGAGTTTTTCTTTTGGCAACCTTTCTTGTGCAACTTCACATCTCATTTCCCAATTTTCTTCATGAAACCGTATGTGGTATAGATGGAAATTAAGCCATCAAAATGAGAAGACTTGGAATTTCGTATTCGCAGCTTTCATACATATACAAAGGATCATATGGGAAGACGATGCAATTGACTCATCAAAAATCAAAACACGATTGCTAAAAATTGTTCGCAAACATCTCATGAAGACGTGATTCATGTTCTTGGCATTCCCATTAAGTACTGAGAATATTTTCCCAAAAGAAATTGAATGCCAAAAATGTACATCAACCGCTCCCTTTTTGGTTCCTCTCCGTTTCGAAAATACAACAAACCACTTGATATGTGATAAAGCTGAGAATGATAAGGCGATGGAGGCGATGCAGCGATGTGAAGAGGGTGTGCTGGGATGGATTTTTGTCGGAAATCGCTTGGCAACGGCCAATCTTAGTCGTGAGTAGAACTACCAACTGACCTATAAGGGAGAAGCTCATTAGAAACGGTTCAAAACATAAGACAGGTAGGTTCCTCCAAATGCGAGATAGAAGTGTCGCAGCAGTCTGAGACTGTGTAGAGTCTGGCACAAGCTTTTGGCAAGCACTATAAACGAAGTGAACACTATCAGTCCTTTCCTTCAGCACCAGGTCACTCAAAAAAAATGCAAATGAGTGCACGGCGCAACGTAAAAGTAAAAAAGGGCCGTTGATAGGGTTTTTGTGACCAGTTCATGTACTGCCATTCGAATGCAGTGGTATAGGATCATGCAATTAATACCCAATCGGCTGAAATATCTTTCAACACTCTTTTAAGCAGCTTTACATTCTTTGGTGAAAATGTAGTTAGGGGGGGGGGGG
>UZAF01016105.1:113843-128130 GCA_900617895.1 Haemonchus placei | reverse complement strand
CCCCCCCCCCCCCCACTACATTTTCACCCATTCTTTTACTGCAGTTGAATAATTTTATGATCATCGCGTAATCATTTTTTTCATCGCTTCTGTTAGTAGGACTTAAGAAAGCAACAATCGTCATCTACGTAGCGGTGCCTTTCATCTCAACCGCCTATCTCACTCGAGGTTTCAACTGCCTTCACTCTGTACAGCTTCCCAAGTTTTGTCGTCGTTTCCTTATTTACTTACCTTCTTGATTATTTGTTTATTTCGCCACATCAGCAGTAGTAAGCAATGTTCACGAAAGTTCTTCAGCAAAAAAGAAATTTTGAAAAAAAGTTGTTTTTCATGGAAGTCAGTTCATAAAATGCTGACCACTAATCCCATTAAACGATTTTTTTTGACTTTGAAAAATTCTCAAAGAGAAACTTCTAAGAGCTTGGAACCACTTTTTTCTGCCTTGGTCTCACCGCCTTCATTCATCGTGTGACCCGACAAGATTTATTACGGCCATCTTGCGTGGCAAAAAAACTTTCTCGCCTTTTTAGAGATATTATTTGGGGCATTTCAAGGTAAAAACAACAAGTCTCCACAGCTGCCAAACGATTTCTTTGGCTCATCCAGTATAAGCCACACATTACCCAGAATACTCTGAGCTTATGGAACTGATTGATCATGCGCGGGACTGAAGCTTTTGCTTTGACGGGAATGGCCATAAGCTCATCCTCGTTCGCTCTTGACCATCCAAAAAAAAAGCATCAAAGTTCATGTTTGACTTTATAAATTGACATGGATCAGAAGGCTTCTAATTTTCAGAGGGAGGACCCTCCACAACAATTTTGAAATACTGGGTGGATGAAGAGTGTACGGCGCATCACGAAGGTATCCACTAAGAAAGATCTGTTGATTTTTCTGACACAATCTACTTGAAGACGACATGACTATAGTGGAAAATACATCTGTGATGCGATCTTATCGCCAGCAATAACCTTTTAATATTTCTCACGTCCCAATTCTTTGTGATAAGCCTGTCAATCGTGAATTGATGGGTTATGAAATGAAAAACTCTTTCAACTATGCAAACTCCTTCGTACTTGGACTGTTCCTGTCGACCAATGCCATCAATTTTGTGGCGGGACTCACGGATCTTGGATCTGAATGGCAACCCTAGGCAACCTTTTAAGGAAATTTGAGATTTTTTTGGACATTTCTTGTTTGGCTTGAGCCTTTCAGTTTCAATTTCAAAGGAAGCAGTGTGCGACTAAGAACCGTCACGGCTACTTGTATGCAAGGGATCAGATTTCAGGTCTCGATCCCACCCAGACTATCCGCTTCGTATCAGATTAGCCTGAGAGGGCAGAAGAATTGATACACCAAGTAAACTGTCCGTTGCATAATACTGTAGAGAATGAACACACCTTTGTATGATCAAATATTACAAGTCCCATTAGCTCGGAACCGGGGGAAACTCATGGCGTATTCTTTCTGTATGGCCACCTTTTTCTGCTGTATACCGTCGTCAAAAATTAAAATAGCAGAGTTTAAAAAACTCGACTCGGAAAGTCAAGGATCTCGTCTTGCTCAGAGTTTTCATTTGGCCTCCCCTTAACCATGATGAAATGTTAACTATGAAGTACCATTTATCTTGTCCATACGAATTCCTTTCTAAAGTTATTCTTCGCAGTTAATCATACAGCCTTCTCTCTGTTTGTTCCATTTAGGCGTTTTTTTCAAGTTTTACGAAGGTGGTCGGATTATAAATGTGCTCTGAACTTTGTGGTTTGAACTGAGGTTAACATGAGATTCCGAACAAATCCAACTTCATTTTTTCACTGAGCCAATCTCACAATCAGTAATAAAGCCGCCACCCTCTCTCTCTATCCATGCGCCACAAAAGCGTTTTTATCGAGCTTTCTAAAGAAAAATATCGTCTCTCTTCAATTTATTACCTGGTGAGCGTTTTCCTCCATTAATCTGTTCTTCTCCTTCAATCGATCTGCACCGATCAGCTGAACCCGTTTTTGTTGGTGATTTCCTTCTTCGATTATATCGATTCCCTCCTGTTTGATCAGTCACTTAACTACTACTTGATGGGGCTTATTTGAATTACTCCCATAGTACATTGTTGTTCACAAAGGTAGACTGCTGTGCTCAGCCGGTTGGCTTCTTTCTGGAGTACGTGAATAACAATGGCACCTATAGGGTGATCGAGTGGGACACCCTCCGCAAGTGCTTGATGTGTGGTGGTCACATTTACAGTTTTTCTGAAAACCCTCTTTTATTCATCCACATCTATGCATGTTCTTCATCTGTGCCCCATGTGTGCCTTTCCAATCGATAGTCATTTTCATTTCCATTTGTTTTTCAACATTGTTGTTTTCTGAGTAATTTTTCCGACCCTATGGGATTACTATGGAGGTGAGAATTCATTGAGTTATACTAACTGAAGTGGAGTACCCGCAAAGCATCATGGAATGTGGAAAGGTTGGAAACAATATGAAGTTAGGTCAATATTTGAAATGATCAGACAAGAATTACCGTATTTTCCAACCGTAACCCTAGCCCAAATTCTGGGACATTCTTGTCACCCATTTGCCACATTGCCATTACTCGATTTCTCCATTTCTCTCTCATCAGCCGCATCAGAGACACTAGCAATCGTCTTCACATTCCCACCCATATGAAAATTTTCGCCGAAGTGGGCGTGGCCAGGGGAGCAGTAGTGCGGGTCGTCAACTGTGGCGATGAGCCTCCTCTTTATCGTACTGGTTACCGCTTTACTAGCTGTAGATCAGTCTCATGCTAGAGGTTTTCATGGAATACCAGGTAATGGATTCGCTTTATCGACAAATTTATTATTCGGGTATTTTCGGGCATGTTCGTTTCCATTTTCTTGAACCCTCTGCTACCCGTTGTGCTACGCCTGACTTTTCGCTTTGTTCCTAGATGTAATTAATCATTTTTCTTCTTCTGTTGACGTTCTCGAAACGCTTTGTGACCCAGGATTTGAGATTTTGTGTCAGCTTCTTATGCCAAGCCATCGGTCAGTTCTTTCTTCAACACCCGCCAGTGGTCGTGCCAGGAAGTAGTTCAGTTTTGCATCCCAAAGCAAAACGAAACCGATAGGGCAATCAAAAAAATCCTCTACTCATGAACTATATCAATAGCTGCTCCATGAGTGAGATAATTTCGATTTCAAGCGTAATGTAATACATAGGGTTTCATATTGCTACACTGAGCTAATTACTTCTCGACATTATGGTTTACTGACTGATTGGTGAAAAATTCATGGTGTCCATGTTCATCCTCAATTTTCTTGGCAAATTCTATTAAACCACCTATATGATGAGATTGAATTAGCGTAAAGTGACCCACGCGGTTTGAGGAGGTTGAGTTTCGGATCAAATACATCCTCGGTTTACCGATCTTCCCACTTTTTAAAAGTCAGCCATGGAAACCCTCGAAAAAGAGAAGTATAAGCTGGACAAGCATTCCGGTATCTTTCTGGTTTTTCAATGCATCGATGTGTGGCGCATCCATAGAAAAAGGTCGAACCAACCTGAACCTATTTATCTTTATTGTGAGTTAGTAGTCAGTTCTCGAGAGGCTTGTGCCCATCTTTTGAGTGACCGAGTGTAATTCTGTGGATTCCTAGTTACCGAAGAAAGTATGAAAGTTTATCAGGATTTCGGGAAATAACTTCGCACATGACAAATATGGCTGTTATTTTAATTTTGTGCGAGCACCTGTCATACCTAAAAACGAACTATGGCTTGGTTAAACGAGAAGGAAATTCACTATGTGCATAGAATTGCTGGTGACACTCTGAGATTCTGTGCTACCTGTATGACCTTCCCAAGGAGGAAATTTTCTGAATTAACAGTGTGATTTGAAATCTCTTATAGTCAACAGAAGTTCTTTGAAGAGTGATATATTCGAACTCCAAATTGAACTACCCTCGTTGCTGGGTTCGCCAGTACGGTTTTTGGACATGACGAAATTTATAAAAAAAGAGAAACTAGGATTTTAACGCGATGCTCCGTAATGCTCCGTTGAGGTCTTTGAAGTCATTGAGTGCTCCAAACGCTTCCCTTCTCCCGTCCGGCTTCTTTCTCTAGGCCTTCTCTGGGTCCCAAATGCCCTCGCAATGTAGGTAATGTAGAGCTGCGCAGTGGAAGCCCAGCTCGATATGAAATAGCTGCCCTTCTTTGACGGAACGGATCGATTCCAATACCAGTGAGTATCTATCAACTCATAGGATTTTTCACGTCAGTTAGTCCGAACGAACCTCAGAATCTCGTGCTTATCTCTAATCCCCGTGGCTCTAACTTCTGATGGAGATTTCTACCAATAAACATTATGTGTATGAAAAGAAAGCGAACATTCGGAACGAGCGAAATAAAATGGAATAAAAACATGATTCGTTAATACTTTCACCAGAATTGGTCGCACTGTTACTACTTAAGAACTTCGGACTGAGTGAGTTTGATCTTCACAATCCGTTCCACGTGATCGATTCGCTTTTGATCTACCCAAAAAACCATGCTCAATTCCTTAGATGGACGCCAGTCGCGCAGGAAGTTGGTCGTCCGCTGCTCTCCCGAATTCGCAACTAGTTGTTTTCCATTTAAATCTCATAATTCCCAGAGGGATTTTCAATTTAGTAAACTGGTTTTTACTGTGCTCTTGTTTCCTCAATCGTCCAGTTTTCCCGCAGTTCTTTGCGTTTTGTAGCAGTTTCAATCCGTTGGTCCTGGAGTTTTTCTTCTTTCGTTTGAATATTTGCCTTTCTGATATCCGCGGATTTTATAAAGTGGAGTATAAATGAAATAACAGGTAAACAGATGCCTCCAGTTCAGGAAAAGAGTGAGTCCTAGCTGGGCTTCCTTTTCGCGAAATGTGCACCATCGTTCTTTCCCCCATCGCGATTTTTTTTTGTTAATCGAAGATGACTAGCGAAATAAACAACAATTTTTTTAATTTTTCAAAATCGTCTCTTCAAAAATCATGTTGTCAAGTCGTATGATGGTGTAGACCACCCATTGAGTCCTTAATATCAAAAAGTCGTAAAGATAAAAATCTGGCTGGCAACGGTTTAAGCACTTTTCTTTTTTCATAGCTACTTAAAACAATCCTTCATCAGGTAGAAAATATTGAGCGCTCACGGGCTGGGGGAACGGTCATTCACTGAGACAATATCCGGGTATGGACGAAGAAAGGGTTGAGAAATTTCGTGGTTCTAGGGATTCATGAAAGGCGAAGCAATATTTCGCGGTCGTTGGTCGAAGTTCTCTATTGAGAGGGCCTTTTTTTCCTGTGGAAGACATTTCTTGACATTGGTTTCATTCGAACAAAATCTTCGAGAATGTCGTTTAGGCAGCCAATTGAAAAAAAAATCTGAAAAAAATCTCTCACGGATGAGGCGATGACTCTTGTAGTTGGTCTTTCCAGAGGTACTTGCAAGCAGTGCGGTTTAGAAGACCTCTTCACTAGCTGCTCCTAGGTTTTGTTGAATTAAAAAATAGAAACACCGATTTTGGCATCTTATTGGGAAATGTGTAAACAATCCCTTGCAAAATTTGTTTTTACCCAAATTCTCAAAAAATCGAAATGGTCAGTGGAGAGGTCTCGAGCACAGCGAAAAGGTCCTAACCATCCTCCTCATGTGTGACTGTCAATATCTGTAACAGTCCACTAAGTCATTATTGTTCAGTGAAATCGACATTCACAATGCATTCCTGCTTTGCCTTTTTCGCTTTTTTTCATGCCTACAACCCAAATTTTGAAGTTCATCTTACATATGTATGTATGGAAGGCGTAAAAATACCTTGGCAGTACGAAGAATTCCGACCATTGCAAAAGATGTCGCTATTGTCTGTCGTTATTGCAGTAATAAAACCACCTTATTCTCACATAAGGCATTCCAAATATAATAGCAGCCAGATAGCACAGCCAGAGCTGAACGGATTCTTTCAAGGTCTCATTATTTGCCTGTACTTCAGTAGTTCATTTGGAAAAAATACGATCACTGGAAAGAAAAGACCAAGCCTCAGTAGGAATCTTCCCTGCTGACCGTACTCTTTTTCCTCGAATCCCATAATTTCATTTCCAATTCTAGCCTAACTGCAATTTTTTTTTCTTAAACGTAACGGTTTGGAAATGACCATGGTAGAGCCTTTACGGAACTGGTTTCCATTTGAAAGAATTCATTTTACTGTGACAAATCCCGTCGTCCATTCCGCTCTATTCATCTTTTCAGACTTTAAATTGCCCTTTTCATTAGCATTTGAAGAAACTTTTTCTCTGTGTTTTACATAGTGATGAAATGAACGTCAAATTTGCCTTCCAGTTTTAAAATTATTTCGTATCGGATACTCCGAAGGCCTCAATCAATGGTCATCACTAGAGAGATTCACTGAAATTGATTAGTTAGGCTTTGAAGCAGAGCTAATCGGAGAACGGATCAAGTTGTTGCAAGAAGTCCCAACAAATCCAAAGTCCCATCTGGGGAAGGGGTTGTACGAGCAAGGCACCCTTAGGCACACCATTGGGAGCGAAGGTTGGGAACTTTGAATAGAATAACTGAAGCTTCTCTCAATCATTTTGACAGGCGAGCTCCGTCAATATAAGGCAAGAAATGAGTCCAGTAGAAGTGAGGAAAGGGTCAAGCAAGGCGAGGGATCTTTATAAAAGGTTTTGAACCACCTCGTGACATTTTGCTGTCCGATCTCCTCCAGTCGACATTTCATGAACTTGGGCTCATTCCAATGCAAAAAACCTCGTCTATTACCTTTCACACTTATCTCTTCTTCTCTCAAGCCTAATAGCTCTTAGGCTTGAACGGTCATTTACTTGGCATCCAATCGAGTCAATTTTCTGGAAGTCTTTCACACGGCGCAATTTTTTAGGTCTGAAGCACCCCTGTTGCCACTTTGTGGTGCTGTAAGGTTCAATTAATTTGTAGGAAACTGTCTGTTGCTTACACTTTTCAGTTTAGTGGAGCCCCAGAGCTCCTTCTTCTCGATCCCATTTGAAGGGTAGAACATTTTAGCTTCTTAAATAAAAGAAGAGCAAATTTTTATGACCAATAAGTAAGGAGACAAGTCTAGAGGTAACCCCAGGTGTTGATACCATATAGAGTATAGATTGACCGGTCGATTGATTCATTGATTGGTTAAATTACTTTTCACTTTAGGCCGCTACTGCTCGGTTCGGACACCGACGTGCTGCCCAAACCGAGACGATGACTGCACCGCACCGATTCTTGGCAATCATCTCTGCTATTGTGATATGTTCTGTGATCGTGGACCGGATGGAGGTATCGAGGTAGTGAACATTATTGATTCATTATTAATCACTTGGTTCAGGAAATGACTGCTGTCCGGACTTTGAGGCGACGTGCCGTGGTATAAGACATGATTATCAAGCAGATCTGAATGGACGAGGTTGGCTGCGTTCTTTTGGATTTTGGGAAAGAATAAATTTCCCAAGAAAGAATTGAACAGTCGAGATATTCTTCTCCTGTGGGAGATCATTAGGGTTAAATATTTGTTTTATTTGATGCTGTGAAATAGAAATTTCATATCCGACAAGGATAATAGAGATAACGGAAGTTTTTAAAGGAAGTGCAGTGCAGTTTTGTTGGTTAGAAATACTATCACTACATATTAGTCGTGAAAAAATATATTATGGAAGTTTCAGAATGCTACTCGGAAGGGATTCGATACCGAGATGGCGATCGGGTCGACCAGAACTGCAAATCTTGGTGCGTTTTGAGCTCCTTTTCATCCACCGATTTATGTGAGCTGGTGAAAAGACTGGCCAAATAATATTTCCTCATCCGTTCGACTGCAGCGGTGTGCGCCGTTTATTCATCTGCCATTAAGAATTGTGCGAGCATTTACATGAGCACGAGGTCACCACGTTTACAGTTGGGGATGAGTCGATTTTCCCATTCTCATGAACGGGAGTAGTGTGTTAGGAATGTGGTGTAAAACTTAAGTGAAAGAGCCCGAATTTTGACCACTAAAGATGGCCTTCATCCACTTTTGCCCTTTTTGCATCGCGCCATATTCGCGACCTATTCCATTTCGATTTCCTAACTTTTCCACTTCAAAATGTTTGCGAGTTTCAGACCAAAAAAGTCCAGCTAACGCTTCGGCATTACCTTCTATAACAAGGCCCTTCCTCGATGAGAATCTCATTCTTATCAAATCGTTTAAGAGTGGGCCAAAGATAGCCAGACCGGTTTCATAAATGACAATGGAATAGCCCCTCAAATGAACTGCAGTAATGGCTTTTTTAATCGTAGCCACCCTTTACTGTGAATTTCTAATAAATCTTGTTTCTTTATATGTAAAAATTGTTATTGCCACAGAAGGCGGGAATTAGACAAACACCAATACCCACTGAATAACTGAAATCGAGAGTACTTAAGGGATGAATTGGATTTCAAGGATAAAATCGAGATAATGATTAGCTTTGAACAAAAAGCTGACTAATTGTGAGTCATCCATTTAGCTACCCAGTTTCCCCCTCTCCTGTTTCCCAGGAATATTAGTTAGCATCTGATAACTCGCAATCTAAGTACAGGAACATTTTCATGCTACGTTCTTCAATGACCAGGTTAACAGTTGTCCTTTCATAAGAGCTACTTGGAAGAGTTGCAAATTAACCTACCATTTTATTTTACACCTCATAAGTAATGCCATAGTAAAACCTAATATTAACTCTGACATCGGCTTAGCTCAGGAGAGTCTTAGCTAGCAATTCCGATGGACATTTCAGGGACTGTAGAACTTTTTCAACTTTTTATAGATCATCCACGCATTAGTTCCTAGTAGTGAACGAGAAATAATAAACTATCTTTGTGATTTCGCAATTTGTAATAAAACTCTGAGCGAAAGGTTGAATTGTGACGGGCCTTCCGAAATATCTTTTTCATGGGTCATGGTCTGGCCGAGATAGTTGCCGATGTGAAAATAACCAATTAAAAGGAACTTCTCTTTGAACAAACCAAAACATTCGCAGCATTATGAAGACGATTCTGATTATAAATACAGGCCATGGCATATTCAATGACGTCGGATGTTTTTATTTTCACTTCAACAATGAGAACTATGCCAATACTGCAGTTATCTGATTTCACTTACAGTTATATTTCTGTGTTACAGTATACTTATGTTTTCTGTTATCACATCAGTCACGTAGAGACTTTTCAAATATCTGAAACTTCATGGGAATCTTTGAAATGATTACAGTTCTTGTATGAATGGCCTATGGAAATGTGATGAAGCCACATGCTTAATTCAAGAAGATCTACTGGACCAAGTTCAACACGGCCGATTTTCGTGAGTTTTTTTTTTCTTGGATCGATTTTCAAAAGTCATAAATAAGTATGCATGAGCCTGCATAGCTGCTGATCGATCAAAGGGATGATTCTGGTGGCTACCCTAATCGCATATCGTCAACAGCGTATCAATAGCCACCTCAATATCATTATCATCGTGATCAGCGGCGATGGGGGGACCACTGATGACCGCATTACACACTCTCACTCATCGGGGCGTGGATACTTGCTCATCCTATTTATGGCCATGTTGTACCTATACGGGATATGTTCGGGGATGGTCAGCTAGGGTAAAGGCAACGGATAACACAATGATGAATGGAAGGCATTCAGCCGTCAGNTTCGGGGATGGTCAGCTAGGGTAAAGGCAACGGATAACACAATGATGAATGGAAGGCATTCAGCCGTCAGGGAACCGATTTCCACTGGATCATCAACAGTTATAAAAAGAGATCGAATTTGAAATATACCTCCGAAATTATTGCTGTCTTGAACTCTTCACGAGGTTTGTAAGTATTCTTTATTAGGCTGACGTTTCGGCGTTCAAGACAGCAATAAACTCAGTAATACAATTATGCCGAGGTTCATAGAAAGCCGTACATGGAACATACCTCCGAAAGTCATTGCAAAAGATGAAGCTTGCTTGAATACCTCCATTTTAGGAAGTGTCCATGTAATTCACTTCCATTCAAAAATATAGGTTTAAATGTGTGTTTGACGCATAGAATGATTCGTTGAGGCTAGTCGAGCAACTTAACTCAGCGGTTATATTCTCACAACCGATTCATTACCAATAACTGACCAGGTAGAAGGACTGGATGGGTATCACCTCGCAATCCGATCCCTGGGCTGTGATAGTGCGCCATTTGACATTTATCAATCGATATCCACGAATATCTTTACGTTNTCGCAATCCGATCCCTGGGCTGTGATAGTGCGCCATTTGACATTTATCAATCGATATCCACGAATATCTTTACGTTTTTTTTCAAATCGTGATTCATTAATTGGTTTATTTTTATTGTTAGCCCACTTTCTTTGAATAGTTGTTCCACTTTTAAAGAGTTGACGTTTGACGGACATACCTATCGTCAAGAAACTTATTATCGATATCAGCGCGTGAAACATGACACAGTTAGCGTCCTGTAAATCAGTCGGTCATTCAGAAGAATAGATGAGACAATTAATGGACGACGTTATTCAGATGGTCAGCAAGGAATTACTCATTCTTCTGGGGGCGTACTCTGGATGAAGGCGTCAAATACCGTCTCGGAACGCTGTTTCCTGAACAATCCGTCCAGAACATGAATGAGATCGTCATCAAGCCACGTGAATTGCCAGAACATTTTGATGCTCGAGAAAAGTACGCATTGATTAACTGGCTAGATCCCTGAATAGAATTTCTCAAGCAACTTATTCAGATGGCCAGGACTAATTCATGAAGTGAGGGACCAGGGTGATTGCGGAAGCAGTTGGGCAGTTTCAACGACGACAATCTCGTCTGACAGGTTGTGTTCCTCATGGGCGAATTTTCCAAGAATTTCAAAACGTGTTTCAGACTTGCTATCATCACCGATGGACGGATCAACGTAACCGTTTCCCCACAGCAGCTCCTTTCATGTAATCAACATCGACAACGAGGTTGTGAAGGAGGCTACCTGGACAGGGCTTGGTGGTACATTCGAAAGCTCGGGTCAGTTCCTTTTCAGTTCTCTCCCCAGAATGTTAGTANCTCCAATGACCATAGCTAACCACCGGATCGGCCATTTTTTCCCGACCTGAGAGAGCGGGTAAAAGAGAGGCAGAACCCCTTTTAGCTTGTTCACCTTCGAATTGAACGGCAATGGCTCATCGTTAGCTTCTTGAGGGGCTTTCAAGGCTAACCTTATGCCTATCTTTAGCAGCTATTTTCAGGGTAGTCGATGAGACGTGCTATCCTTACGAGTCCGGTCACACACGAGAACCGGGCGATTGCCGTATCTCAAAACAAAGTTACAAGGTTAGTAACACATTGGTTCGGCACCAAGAAAAACCCAATAAACGCCTCGGAATCGTCCGTCGGCCGTCGTCCGATGACCACTAAGCGGATTGTGGAGCAGAATTAGCCAAGGCCGCGAGTTTTGAAATCGAATCGACGACGAGCAGCTCATTACTTGGCTATAAATGTCCATGGTACGCATGTGGCATTTTGATGGTGTTGCGAATTGTTGAGTGACAAGTTGGGGAGGAAAGATGGCGTGGCGATGATGAACCGGGTTGCCTTGAAATATGAAGAAGAGCTGAGTATAAAATTTGGTATGAGTGTATGTACATATGATTTAGATTGCAAGGCGATAAGAGGGCTTATGAAGGTGTGGAATTGAAATGGTTTGCCATGATCAAAATTCATGAAATCAAAAGTCTGCAGCTTGCGTTAGGGTTGATTTCAGTTGTTTCGTCTGGACAAATGATTTGATAGATGACGCCCTTCGTTACCGGCTAGACGTCTGGTTGTTCGAAGAGCGAATCTTCAATCTTGAACCACGCTAACGATTTTCGTCGTTTTGATTTTCAAACCCTTTGTGGATCTATTTTTTGGTGTTCGTAATTTTGTTCCTCAGGTGTCCCTCATTTTTCAGAACGGCAACGGCTTGACGTGCCCGGCTCATCCCTCACTTGACAGTACCGCCTACAAGATGACGCCGCCGTATAGAGTCTCCAGCCGGTAAGTATGAAAGGACTTCCGTTCTTTGTTAGCTCTGAATTTGTTTGTTATACGATTACTAGTTTGAATAATCTACCCTATTTGGATCTTGCAGAAATGGGTAATCAGTTAAGCATAGTGATTAGTCTGAACAAAATCGAGTAGTCTGTATCAGTTCTGACCTTGGAATAACGTCAAGTGCATCAGTGAGATAGCTTTGACCCTGAAGCTGATTGGATTCCCGTTTTCAACTCCCAGCCATACACCCCATCCAAAAAGTGATTATAAGATGAACCGGAATCTATGGCGATACCAATTTTTAAAAAGCTGATAAATCAAATTCTAATGATTTTGTACAAAGCAATCAGTAAAACTTTCATTCGAGTGACCTGGTCTTTGGTATAGTAGTTGCAGCAAGCGAGTCTTACTTGACAATAAATAGACCTTTACTTTTCCCGTAGAATGGGCCATACAATCGACTCCTTGTTACTATGCATGAATCGTTCAAACGCATACGTGCTCTGAACATTTGGTTCCGGAACAACTCGCGATCACTCCTTCAAGTCAGATGATTTCAGCAAATGGTACCGTTGTCTCGGATGGCTAGTCTCACTCTGGGAACATAATATGCACTGATGTGGCATTTTTAGTCATTACATTTTCCCATTCCATCAGTGAATCTCACTGATTCCCCGAAAATTCAGCATTCAGAACCCTATTATCAGCCCGTATTAGACGTTAAAGACTCTTGTTCATTTCAATACATTCAGTGCTCGGAGAATATTCTCAAACTGAGACATGAAGTAAGATAATTAATTGCATTTTTCACTTTTTCTAACTTCATCAAAAAAGTTGGGTGTTAACTTTTATGCTGTTAGATTTCTATTTTTATTCCTCAAGTTGTTTGAAAACAGTATCAGAAATAGAACCTGTTCAGAAAATTTACACCTCTTAGTGTTCCCTTGTGAAACTCCGCGATTTTTACTATCTTTCCAGTCCAAACATGGCTGTTTGAACTTCCAAAAAGTCAGATTTATTGCACCATCAAATAGGGACGTTTTCGAGAGACTAGTCATACAGTTAAGACATATGTAGTTACAGTTTCTTTTTCTCCCCAGATCAATCAACAGCCGCTGAACTGGTGCTGGTTCGAAATCCTGTGATTTATGATTCTTGAAGCTTAGTGATTTCTAGTTCGACCACTGGTTTTCAGCTTTACAATTCTACCACTGATTGTTTTCGATTCTGAGCAGAAATCCTACCAATCGAAGCTTAGACAGCGAAGATAGGCCATCTAAACCCCGGAAACCAGCTCTCTCAGCTGCATTGAAGTTTCTAACAGTCATCCTTTTCATCGTGGCAGAGCAGCACAGCTTTTTGAAGCCAAAGAATCATTTATTGTGCTTCTTAGGATTAGATGTTTTTCAAGGATTTGTAGGTAGCTGAGAAGATGAAGGTTGAGATCAGGGTTTCGATTGCACTACCACCTGACTGTCAAAGCATCATTTATTTATTTATTTATTTATTTATTTATTCACATACAGTTTTATAAGTCAATATGTGTTTTATGTGTGAAGCAACTGTGATGCATGTGAAATTCGATCAAAAGACCATGCATAGAAAAGCGATTTTCCTCACCACGATCCTTTCGGATTGTTCAAGTCTATGAAGTTTGCTCTATTAAATTCGAGTTGTTGCAAGATTATTTCTTCATTCCCATTTCAGGGAGGAAGATATCATGGCTGAGATCATTACCAACGGTCCCGTACAGGCCACATTCCTTGTACACGAAGACTTCTTCATGTATTCTGGTGGTGTCTATCAGCACACTGAACTTGCTGCTCGCAAAGGTGCCGGCTTCACGGGACAAGGATATCACTCTGTTCGCATACTTGGGTAAGAAAACGAAGCATTTTGCAGGGTCTGAAGTGGTCCATATACTTTCGGAGAACTATGAAGAAGTCTTTGTTGTCTCATAAGTCTGTATCCGCTAACTAGTTAGCAATTCTATCAATAATCCTCTTTAATGCGAATTTGATCGTTTTCTGGTCCTAGCAACTGCTCACAGATCAGAAAGTTGCTTACCTGACATTGCCTCTTCTGAGGAGGAGATTTGAAGATCTGCTCTGTGTGTAGAACAGTTCCTGCTGAGCCTTCGTTTGAACTTACTGTGGCATTCCCCTTTTTGACCCCTTGAGTGAAAAACGAACCTCATATGGTCATATATGCTGATTTATCGGTTTCAGATGGGGTGTGGATCATTCAACAGGACG
>UZAF01016105.1:43932-113814 GCA_900617895.1 Haemonchus placei | reverse complement strand
TGGGGCAAGGGCGCCAAGCGAAGGCGACGTTTCAAACTCCGTAAGATGCGTCGAAGATTCCGCAAATTGTAGATGTTTGATTCGGATTGTTGTTAATCTGTTTATCTCTCATCTTTCGTAATTTGCATACTTTTTTTTCGCTGAGCGCTCAGGTGTTCATACTAGATGCGTGCGTACGCACACTATCAGCGCGCATGTATGAACACCCCTCGCTGTCACTGTCCAAACTTCAACACTGCTTAATTCACGCTTTCAATTTGAACAGGGCCATTTCATTGTATTCTCTTCGTGTGTATTTGTGTTTGTGTTTGTTTTGCTATACATTTTTATAGTTCTATGAATTTTAATAGCTTCTAATAGTGCCAAACACTGATGGCACTCATAGGTACAGTATCACGTTGTATAGCGTTTTCTATGGTTCTTTTTCTCTTTCTCTTTTCTCTCCCTCTTTGAACTTGTGTTTCAAAATTTCCAATCCTGCCAAAATGCGCCAGCTTTCCGGTGTTTGCTGAGTTGCTGCCGAATTCTCTGGAATTAATAAAGAAATTTGGTGCTTTATAATATTTAGAAAGGTCATTTCTTAAAAAAATATAGCATGGGAAGCTGTGCAGCCCCTATGGTTTAATTCTTCGAATTTATTTTGCTTTGTGAAACGGTTCGATTGCTTCCACTGTCTTGACCAGGATGTTAAGGACTGTATTTCGCTGAGGCCTGCAATACAAGGCCCCTACTCTTGTCAAGCCTAAGTGCGACTTGGTCAACAGACACCATTTTTAACTTTCAAAACTACTGTCAGGACCGTGAAAGCAAATTCATTAAGAGTAGTTCATGGTTTTGCTTTATTTGCCACAAACTCAAAAGGTCCAGGTTACATTACGAGCAGTAGCGTTCAGTAGCGTTGTCGGCCAGAACGTAACTATTTGCTATGGGATAGAAACTCATTATAAACTTTTTTTTTACCTATTTACAAATCCTGTTTGTCTTTCAGACATGAGGCATGATGTTAGTCAGTGATGGTGATTCTCATGGGTACAAGGCATCAATATCTGCTGCCCGATTAGTGGTCGATATTAGTTCAATCCCCGTCTTATCCGCCTAAAATTCTTTATTGCTAGCAAGTCGGATCAACAGTTCTCCACAAGTACAAATCAGTCACACAGATATCTCTCTCAGCTCTACTGGGCAAGTCTAGATTGCGACCATTATACTTTGAAGGCTTCGGATTTTGCTTGGGCCGGTGATCAATTTCAATAAACTCCATTTTTTTTATGGTGTGTTCACGAATGCTTGGCTCATCCTATTCAAATGTGTCGACCTACAATGATTCTACCAATGAACCTCTTCGTAAGTGGGAGTTTCGATGGAATAGTGGCTTGTAGTCATGTAGTTATGACCTCGACTACCGCAATGAAGTATGGACTTCTCTACCAATCAATGATGATCCAATGATTTCGGGGTTTGCACTGTTGACAGACACCGCCAACACCACCCGTCACCTTCGCAATTGCTTTTTATTGTAGGCACACTTCCGGACGAGTTTACGCCCTGCTAGTCTTTACATCGAGAGCGCAATGAAATTCTTCTTTGCTATCACGACATTACACATCATTGACTTATCAAACCGTTATCACTGCATTTAGAGAAACCGGTCGACGACTTCGCACCCCATGCTGAGCCGTCAAAGTGGGGTAGGAGACGCTCTAAGAAAGAACTGAGGCCTGGATGGGGGACAGGTGGGTGATGGCTATTCTTGCCAGTTCCAGACACGGATGAATCTTACGTTGACGAGAATCACAACGTTAGCGGCTTCCATGCTTACTGCGGTTCCGGGACGTGGTAAACTGCAATGGAGAGTGCAAAGGCGGGGTAGATGGATCACTTGTAAGGTGACAGAAGTGGGAAAAATGGTGATGACTAAATAGGGTAAAATGATTGATTGATCCTTTCACATGGTGATTATATTAAAACTGCTCTTGGTGTGAAGTAACAAATACTGTATATCAAGTTGGGTCCCTTTGCATTAGCGCAACAGGGGTAGGGTCAGCATCAGGATAAACTGTGGTATCGCAAAAACCGCTCATCGGTAGCCCCTTTCACCTTCTTCCACCACTTCTTCTCCCCTTTCAACAGGCTCCTGACCCTTGCTGTGACAGAAACTATGGAAACCGAAATTTTGATAGTGAGATGAAGGAGGCTCAAAATGGCCACAGAAAGGCTCGAACATCCCCTTGGAAAATACGTAACTCTAACAGTTTCAAGGAAGAACTTTTTCAGCCATTTCGCTAATTGAATGGTTCAAGCTTCGATGAACCTCCTGCTGGAATGTATCTCGACAAATCACTAAGTGATAAGGTGTGCAACGAGTAGAAGTATCAGTCTGGCTGTATTTATGTTTACGANTTTTTCAGCCATTTCGCTAATTGAATGGTTCAAGCTTCGATGAACCTCCTGCTGGAATATATCTCGACAAAACACTAAGTGATAAGGTGTGCAACGAGTAGAAGTATCAATCTGGCTGTATTTATGTTTACGACAGTAGTCAAGGAAGGAATGCCATTTGATAGAGGGAGAACTCACTGGCTGGTCGACGTTTTTCAACGGGGATGCTAATCACAAATCAGGTACGAATTATTTTAAGACGGTTACTTGCAAGTCGCTAGAAGACGTTGTATCGCAAGAAGAGCTTAAAAAGGCTACAGTTACGTGATTACCAGTTGGTTAGGATCAGAGGCTTGCTTCAAAGCTGTCACACCATCCTCACTTGGGCCGGCCAGTCTTTTTGCCGATCCTGGAGTAGCTATCTTGATGTAGTTAAAACTGCGGTATTTAACAGATCCAAGATTTGAGAAACTCAAAAACAACAGAGAGCATCTATTCGGCTAACTTTTACGTAATTGGAATGAAATGGTTTCAAACACCATGACCACACTGCGGCACACCGTTGATAGCCATAGTAATGTGCTCCTTTTCAGCATGAAAGGCATATGGCCGATGTCGATGCTGCGTATGCTAAAGATCAAGGGCAGAACCCAGCCCACTCGAAGGTGAGCTTGGTCTACTGCCTTACAGGACTTTTGCAATTCCAAGCCTTTACATCTAATCACCTCCCAATCCATTTTAGGTGCGAGGCAAAAATGCTCCACAGTATCTCGACAAGGGAACGTTGCTTTCGAAAAAGTATCGTCTTGAGAAAATGATTGGCGGTGGAGGATTTGGTCAGATCTACAGAGCTATAGACATCGTGAGCTCGATCAAATGTTTAGTTTTTTTTACAAAACAACAGCTAAGCCTACTGTGATGTCAGGACATGGGTACGGTGGTGGCAGCAAAGGTAGAACCACAGTCGGAAGATGCTGGACGTATGGTACTCGAACAGATGGTGCTCACAAGACTTGTCGGTACACGACATTCACCCAGATTGGTCGGCTTTTTTGTATTGAGGCAAATTGCAAAGTTCATGAGGTCCCGGAAACTCGTAGAAATGTACAGTTCGAGGTTGTAAAATACTGAATACCGATGCTACCAATTTCAGTATGCTTCGGGATGGCTCAACAACTACAACTTCATCGTCATGCAAATGCTTGGGCGAAACCTAACTGAACTACGTAAAGCACAAGCAGACCGTCGGTTCAGTGTGCATACGGTAAGTGACTTCCTCATTAAACCAACGCAGTTCTATAGGCTCATAGCTCTTTCTAAACTCATCTCCTATCCTCTCTGATCTTCGGTGTTTTCTAGAGTTCTCCGCTAAATATCCTTTAGACTGAAAATTGCTTGCAAGCTAGGGAATGAAGGCGCTCTTCTTATCTGTCAAGTGTTCCATAACCAACCAGTTGCTTTATGATCGGCCATCAATGAAAAGGGTACCTTAAAATTGCCAGTTCTGCTGTCTGCTTATATTTCCAGCACTGTTGTCTCTAATTTCCCTTCGATCAGAGACAATTTCAGCCCGAATGTCTCTAGTAAAAGGTAACAAGCATTCCAGGTGGGGGTGGTCGAATGGGTGGGCCAGCTTCTGGCCAACCCATTCAATATGTTACTCACCATTGATTTTGAGCCTGTCAAAGAGGTGCCAACCAATAAAAGTTTTAGTCCTGGAGCGTTATTCAATCCAACCAGAGGGATGCGCCCACGCATTGGACTTTCATTAGGAATCGTAGTGTCGAAATGATGCATGTAGTGCCTATACAGTGACTCGCGGTGGACAGCCGATGTACAACTCAGTACTTTTATCCTCCCGGACGGGTCTGGTACCCATCCAGCGACCCGAACGGATGGAAGGCTTAGTTGGCCTGGGCGGATATCGATCCNGGGATTTGAACCCGTGACCATACGTGTGTGAGGTGCGCCACTTGCCACTACACCACCACCAAGAAATAAGTAATGGAACATGCATCAGTCTTGAGAATCCTCCCCTTGTAGTTGGCTCGTCCTTTATTGGCTTCGTATGGATCTTGTAGACGCATGCTGAACATGAAAATTTCTACTGAGGAACTAAGTGCAGTGTGTATGGCCCATCCTGAGGGATCTACTCTGCAAAAAGCTGGCTTTTTATTATTTCAAACTTATTCTTATTCATACTTGCTTTAAGAAAAAATACTTAATAAAGAAATATATTGCAGACGGTACGCGTTGGGATGCAAATCATCGAAGCATTGAAATCTGTTCACGATTTAGGATTCCTACATCGGTAAATCTGAAAATCATTTCGACTTGTTTCTGTTAAGGCTAACTGGATGGCCACCTAGCTCAGAAAATGACCTTCTGGTACGGGTGCAACGTCTCACACCCCAATCAAAAAAACGTACAAACTTCGATTTGACTCATTGCCAGAGATGGTACTTACGAAATCTGATTGCAAGCGTAGGGGAAGACAAGCCAAGTGAAGTGGGAGAACCTCCGAGATGGCCACTTTCCACCCCCTGAAACCTCTATCGAGACGCGAGTTGGTCTGTGGAACATCGCCTGTCCGTCCGGATTCCCTACTTCTTTCTATTAGTAAAATCCAAAAACTACCTTACCTGGAAGGTTTTCAAGTTTAATTATGTGCTTTCAGAGATGTCAAGCCCTCCAATATGTGCGTTGGTATCGGTGAACATCGACGAATCATCTACCTTGTCGACTTCGGTACATCGTTCTCCTCCTTCGTTCTTCCGCATTGACGCAGTTAGATAGTCTACTGTTGGAGGCACGGCCGAATTACATGACACTGGGAACAGGTTCCATAGAGAACTAATCAAAATTAGATTCAGCTACCCAATCTACCATACCATCAATCCACATCTGAACTACCAAGTCCTACGAAAAACCTATTGAAGTAGATCGGATGCTCGAGGTGAATGGTGGGGAGAAGCATGCTCTATGGCGCTACTTTTAGGAATGACACGACAATTCCGTCTTCCCAACGGTGACTTCCGTAAGGAACGTGCCTACGCGGCTTTCAGAGGAACGATGCGTTATGTTTCTTTGTCGGTTCATGAGCGTAAAGAGCAGGTACGGTTCTGCCAATCGGAACTTCTCGGCAGTCAGAAACGATGTTTCCTTTTAGGGGCCAGTAGATGACCTTTGGAGCATTTACTACACATTAATCGAATTAGCTGAAGGCTCCCTACCATGGCGAACAATCACTGATCATGATGAGATATTTCAGTTGAAAAGACGAATGACCTGCCATGATTTATGCAGGTCAGTCGATCCGAACCAGAATTTGAAGTTATACGATAATATGGGCACTCTTGCAGGCACCTTCCACGTCATTTCGAGATGTTCCCAATTCTACTCCGAGATCTCTGCTATACATCGATTCCTGACTACGCGAAGCTCACCCAGGCACTTAGGGTAAGTTCCATACATTATCTACAAAAGGTTAACCGTAGTAAAATCAAGAACTACTGAACAAAGGCCCGAGTAAGGTCTTAAAGTGAACACTAAAGTTATATATGAGGGATTGTACCAATATATCCCGGAAACAAAGGCGAAACTCCGTACCATCATTTGTTGGGATACTCCCGAACACGTCAGCGTTTACCACGCTGTTGCGGAAGGGATAATTTCTGGCCCGACACATTTTCTATGTGGGGATCGTTGCATGGCGCATGCTCAAAAACATTACTAACACCTTCGATACTTCTCGCCCTTTCAATAGCAGTGACGATTAGAAACATGAAGCAAGGAACGAACTAACAATATCTTCAGCGATGCTGTAAACTTGTCGACGACGAAGCTGACTTTGAATGGGACGACGAAAATTCGGCGTATTCCCACTAACCCCTCCCATGAATAGACGGACAATTTCTTCTGAATTTACGTGTCATGCCCTCTTTAACCTTCCTATTCATTGATCATGATTCTCATAAAACATTGAATCCTTTAAGTAAATAAGCCCGCAAGATCCAATGATTCGATGTAGATTTCATGAATAAAACAGCGTTCATGGAATTCGTTCATAATAGTCAGTCGCTGTATGACAACCAAATATAGCAAATTTGGAAAGCGAGATCGGAAATGCTATTTAACTATGCACAAAACCAGAAGAAAAACCGATGACAATCAAATATTCCGATTAGTATCATGCAGTATTAGTGCATATGTGTACAATTATAGGTAAGCAACCAAGTTTAGAAATCACTTTTCCACAAATGAATCGAAAAATCGGACTCCAGACCTGATGATGCGATGATGTTCTGTGTAGGGTGACAGTCAGTGGCCAAAACGACATCCTGTTGGCAATCGATCGTTTGTACAACTTCTTTGGTCTGCAGATTCCAGATGTAGATCTTCTTGTCTTCAGAGCCCGACACAATCCATTTCCCACCAGTTACGGAGAAGTTCGAGAAAATACAGTACTTCTGGTTCACATGGCCGGTATAGGTCTTCAGACATTTGCCTTTTGTAAAGTCCCACAATTTCAAAGTACTGTCGAGGGTGGACGCCAATATGTACTTGCCGTTGGGTGAGAATTTCACAAACGCGACCGGTGGATTATCGTCGTCAACCAACGTCTTCACACACTGCCCATTCGCTGTTTCCCAAATCCTCACTAAGCCATCATACGAGCTCGAACATAACAGGGTGCCGTCACGATTAAAAGACACTGCCGAGACTGGATCAGCATGAGCAGGTAGGACCTTTGTGCAAAGTCCCGTTCGCAAGTCCCAAATCCGTACAGTTTCGTCGAAAGATCCAGAGGCTACCATCGTACACTGAGGATTGTATGCACAACAGAAGACGTAGTTTGTATGCCCTTTAAGCGTTTTTATGCATTTTCCAGTTTCGACCTCCCAAATTCGCACAGTCTTATCATCAGAGGCTGAAGCCAGAAACAACGAGTTCGGACTCCACGCCACATCGTTAATACCGATTTTGTGTCCATTCAACGTCTTCATCGGTTTGCCATCCTTCACGAACCATACACGCACAGTAGTATCAGCTGAGGCAGATGCGATATACGCACCACAAGGCGAGAATTTCAGTGACGCCACTGACTTCTGATGGCCATTTAGCGTCATCAAAAGGGAATAGTTAGGCAAACCGGGTTGAGATGGTGGAGGGGGCTGGATCGGCGTCGGCGCAACTTGAGCGGTTGGCTTTGTCACTCCTCCTTCAGCATTGGCAGCAGCAGAAGCGGCAGCGCTCCCATCAGTTTGCCTTTGTTCAGTTGAAGCGTTCGCTCCATCGACTTCCATATCCATTGACTGCAAAATAGTGCAGAAATGTAATCAAGTTCACAGCGCCAGCAACAATTACCTGTTGTTGTTGACAAATTTGTTGTTTCAAAATATTGATCAGGGTATTAACCCTATTCCTCGACAGAGAGAAACAATCTTTAAAGATTTTTATTCAGCATAGAAAATAACTTTAAATTACATTTTCCAAATTTCAACAACGCTGAGGATCGCTGACGATGTAGAAACACTATTTATACAAAGTGATGACGTACAATTACGTTTTTCTTTTTTTAGCAGCTGGTCTTTCGAAGATAGGTCGGACGCCAGCTGAAAAGTATACGCTAACAATAAACAATAAACAAGTATTGAAACCTTCAAACAAAGGCATACAATTCGAATTCACTACTTAATCCAGCATCCAATCCGAATGCTACAAAAAATAGTGAAATAGATGAATAAATTAGAGACAAAAGTAAAAAAAGGGCTGAAAACACTCACCGGCTTTTTTGTTGAAGAACTGTACATTGAGATTGTTTGCGCTTGCCCATACACCTTGATGATCAGTAGTGTCTTCATTTGTGAGATGCGTGTATTTCGTACGTGAGGCTTTACCAAAGTTTTTCACCTAAGATGGGGGATAAATCCTTCTTAAACATTGGTCTTGATGAATCAGTCTACCGGGATGGTATGGGAATCTTCAAAGCTCATGCATACTAAACTCATTAATCATTGAAAGTATGTCAGCCAGCAAATAATCTATGTGGGAGCAGCTGTTTTTAAAAACTCGACCGACCTGCATAACTTTAGGGAGCACCGTCTTATCGAACACATCATCGGCTGTAGCTTCAGCAAAGTTCCTCTTATACACCTCATCTTCCTGATCAAGGTAATACGCACCACGGTGGTAATACTTTTGCAAGAACTTGTACTTGCCTTTGACGGCCTAAAAGGTAAGTAATAAATAAGACGTAATCAGATAAAGCAAATTGGGAAAATATGGAAGTCAAAGCAGAATCTAAAGCCTAGATAGCATTACCTGATTGGTAATAACTCTTGGATTAGCCCGCAAGTACTTCAATCGTTCCTCTTCTGTCATGTTATGAACGCGTTCGAATTCAGCCTTCTCCTTTGCCAACTGCTCACGTTCTTCCCTATACAAGAAATTAGATTAGTTGCACCATATATGGCAGCATTATTGTTTATTTTTTCTTCCTACCTATTTCTTTTCAGTCGTTTCATTTCTCTCAACTTCCATGTCTCGTAAGCAACGTTTTCGCTTTCGTCATCAGTAGGTACAGAACCCAACTCAATATTCTCCTCCTTTTTTCGCTTTTCCATCTCATCCTCCTCGCGCAATACTTGTTGTACCAGCTATAATGATGGGAAAAACTCTTGACACAGAAATTAAGAGCTGCATGGAATGCTCACCCTTATGCTATCCCGTTTTCGTTCCTCTTTTTTCCTCTCTTCCTCTTTTTTTAGTAGCTCCTGCGCCAGTTTTTCTTTTTCTGCTTCGAGCAGTGTAATGCGATCTTTCTTGCGAACGAATACCTGAGCAAACATCACACTCAGAAGAAATATTAAGTGAATTTGGTAATGACCTCACCGGTTTCAACCGAGGTAACGTGTCGTCCTCCTCTTCCTCACTTGATTCCTCCTCACTTTCCTCCTCCTCTTCTTCTTCATCTTCCAATTCCTCTTTGATTTCTTCCTGAAACGATACAGAGCTATATCGCTTTTTCCAAGAAAATTACTCAAACAGAATGAACTAATTCAAGCGCTTACCTTTGCTTTGATTTCTTCATACTCCCTCTGCTTGGCTCGTTCTCTAATCATTTGTCGTCGCCGTTCAAATTCCTCTTCATCACTTCCTGCGTCATCATCCTCCTAGATGCAATGAAACGAGCAATATCACTGAAGTGCGTGAAGCATATGCTATCATTTTCTGAAGCCGTTACCTCCTGCTGCTGTTGCTGCTCAATTTCTAATCTTCTCAGACGAGCTCGTTGTCGGCGTTGCTCGGCGGCTTCCGCATCACTGTCAGACTCCTCCTTCGCAAGGATCTAAATGATAAGCACAGTGACCTTCTGTGGATACGATGTACTTTCAAACTATGGTTTTATTCTGATTGAAGCGCTGGAGACACCAGGTTGAATCTATGAAAAGCCGAATTCACGAAGAAGGAACAAGGTCTCCTCGTCTACCTCAGGTTCTTCAATCACGCGGCTGCTTTCTTCGCGGTGTCGATCACGACGTCTCTGTTCTCGGTCTTCGTCTTTGTCACGTCTATGTCTTTCTTTTGGCCGTTCTTCTTTGTCAAACCTGCAATCGGTTTTACTAGGGTCCTTGCTTCACGCATAAATAAATATCCCTTTATAGTTATCACCTGCTCTCCCGTCGTTTCCTATCGTCCTTTGCTTCATCCTCGGAATCAGTAGCATCATCTTTTGCATAGTTCGGCCTCAAGAAAAGGTTAATCTATGAGCGAAAAGACGATCCAATGCCAAAACATAGGTTGCTGTATGACAAAACAAAATTGGAATGGCTCCTAGATCGGGTGAAAAGAAGGATAAACAGCGACAAACGCAGTTTTGGCTAAGTCGACATGGAAATATCGAATGGTAATGCCCTTCAACTTGTAGACTTCCTCTTTAACACTTATGTTGAAGCTTCCACAAAAGATGCACATCCAAAAGAATCAGGCTAGAATATCCTCTAACTTTCTCCACTCGTTCGTTATCAAACGCACATTAAAAAGAAGAGCGCTGTTACAAGTAAAAGGTTTTGGACCACTCATTGCCAAAAGATCGAACTAAGCTCGATCAAGACGAAGTTTTCTGACATACCGACTTCCACTTAGAAATGTGATAACAAGGAATATTAGGAAGAAGGCCAAAAAACTCTAACACCAACTCACAATTTTCCCGCGATATATCGTTGTACTTTGACTTTCTGCATGACAAGTTGTCCTTTTTCATTGCGAACTGGCACAGCTCCCAAAGTTGGGAGACGTTGTGGTCCATAGCCTCTCTGATCACCTTCACGTTGTTCAAAACGAGGGATGTATTCTCCCATTCTTAAGAAACGGGAAATGTACATTATTGAAATTTCAAGGACGACGGTCAAATCATGTTCGGAAAACTAGTAGGAATAGCTAGGACGTGCAAAAGAGGTGACAGCTTTTCCGGTTGAAAAGTTCCTTTACAGTTTTTTACACTGATATATTTAAAATACATTGTTTTAGATCTCGATTATATCAGTCGAAATTCTACTAGATCGTCCAGAAAGTTCCAATTTTTGTCTACGAATCAAAAATAAAGAGCAAAACAACAAGAACACCACGAGCTATAAACGAACTGAAGGAGATGTGTTGAAAATGTAGAAGGACCGACACATCTCTACAATACTAGCCCAAAAAAGCGATATTGTCATAACTTTTCTCATAGAAGACAAGCACTTGTAAGGAAGTTTCTGTGTTACAAGTGAAAAAACCAAAATCGAAACTTGGCAGTAAAGAAAGAAATAAAACGAACACGCTTCCAAACCGAAGCGCTCCGACAATAAAAACGCGAACCTCAAAATCGGACGTTGCTCACAAAGACGCGGTTGCGCCGCGGCCTTTGTGCTAGAGCTCAATATTCCATGGTAGGTGAGGTGTGTGTAAGGCTACATCACTTTTAACTCTACTTTTGTTCTTTTCTGTTCGCCGCTGACACTTTCTATCTTTCTTTCTTGCGCAATGCCTCGACTTCATTTTTATTGACACGGGAAAGTTAAAGCCCAGAGACTGAAGAGGGGGCATTCGGAATTAAATACAAAACCAAGAAATCATGCATGGATACCACTCCTCCACCTTCTTTGTAACACTGAATTTGTCTTATTGATGGTGTTGTTGTATGAGATTCTGAATTTGTTGATGTTGAAGAGATGTTGCGACAGCTCTACACGAAGCTTAGAATATTGTGCTCTGTTGTGAAGGCCGCGGCGCGACTGCTTTTTCATTAGTATTGTCCCAACGAAGCGTTTAAAGGTAGACGACCATTCTTTGTACAACAAAATCAAAACCTGGCTATTGTTGCTGGGCGTGACGCTGCTAGTAACTCGCGCATTTTGAAAATCAGTGAATTCCTCGATTTCTGGCTTGGTGTGGTCCTTAATATCTTGAAATGTTTGCGAAACAGATGCTCTAGATCAAGTTGTCCGTAGGCTGTGCATTATAGGCACTACACTACTGTATCCGAATATGCGCAGGCCCGTGTAACTCTAGTCCTTTTGGTTTCTTTTTCGGGTAATGTTTCCCTCTATGAATCTTGTCGTATTCTGGCTGATTTTCTTATTCTAACAAATGATTCCGATCAAATCCTAAACCATCAGGACTTGACTTTTTTGGTGATTTGCTGTGTTCTTCTTTTGTTTTGTCTCTTGACTAGAATATTTTCCAGTCCAGTACTCAAAATTTAGCTATCATTTGGACTTTGCTCGATCATTTTTTTCGGCAGATGTTTCGAAAACCCAAAGTGAAGGGAACGGTGCGTAAGCGAACCGACGGTTGGGACGACAACCAAGAGCAAGGCAATGAAGCAGAAGCTGCCGCTACGAAGAAGGAGCCTGTTGCTGCGAAACCCGCCGTCGAAGACGTAGAAACGCCGGTACCAAAACCACCAGCTCTTCTTAGTTTTGACAACGATGAAGGTGCTGATGCAGCATTGATAAGATCCATGTAGGATCTTAGCTAAGGGGCCAATAATCTAATGGACTCATCGATCGATCTCCTTTGCTTACATAGCTATTTCAGGAGCCGACGCCGATTTTGTTTTAAAAAAGAACAAGAAGAAAGTGAAGGAGCTCAAGAGAATCCAGAAGCTAGAAGAAGAAGCAGAAAAGGAACGAATTCGAGAAGAGGAAGAACGAAAGAAAGAACTGGAACGAGAGAAAGAGAAGAAGAAGAAAAGTCGCGAGAAGGAGCGTGAGAAAGAACGTAGAGATGCCAAGAGTCGCTATCTTGATAAGTACAGGGATTGTTCCAGCAAGGTGTGTTTATTGACTATACCTCTTTTGTGGCTGAAGTTTCAAAAATGTTTGATTTTGTTAAGGTGAAACCTCCTCTTCCTGACAGTGATGATGAAGTAGAGGCGGATACTCAGTCCAAATTTTCTGGAGCTCCTTGTATGTTCTTTTTATCCTTGAAGCCAGTTGGCAGGATGATCAAATAAATTAAAACCAAGCATCCTTGGTCATCGAATACTTTCCAGCAGAGATTCCCGATTCTCGTGCTGTTTATGAGGCGAAGAAAAGGCGTGAACGTTTGAGAAGAGAAGGTCGCGAAGGGTTGGTTATCGGAAACTTTTCATCTTTAACACTCAAACATAGTTGAACTTTTCACTTAAGAATGATTCCACTGGACGACGACCAAAAACTGGTAGAAAAAGGAACACGGGCAAGATTGATCAGAGAAGATGAAAACGATGATTCCGATGAAGAGACGCCAAAGTGCGTTATGGCTTCATGCCAACATTGTCGTGTCTCGTCCTCAATTTCCTGAAAATTCAATATGATTAGGTTTTATTCGAAGAAGGATATGCTTCGGGATGAAGAGCAACGGCGAAGAGAGGAACAAGGTCATTTCCTCGAACAAGAACAAGGAGATGAAAGAGACGCTGATGAAGAGGCTGATGAATGGGAAAAACAGCAGATTCTCAAGGCAGTCAGCCGCCACACGGTATATTCACACGTATCTCATTTGCTACTCAACAATTCAAACAATTCTGATTTTTCAGATTGGGCAAATTCGCGCTGATTATGATAATTCAGCTCGTCTTTTCCGCCAGAGGCAGCAGGAGCTTATGGTATTCTTTCTTTTTCACAATACATTACCTATAGTTTTTTTGTAATTGCACTGCTTAGATACCGGAAGCAACTGATATGGACATCGACATGGATGGCTTGGTGGAGAATTTCAAGGGGAAAAACATTGGTCAGTCTTCCTAATAAATGCTCCTACTGAATTTTTCCTAAGGTTTTGAGTGCTGTGTTATATTATTTATTATGTTATATATATTATAAAGTTAAGGACCCTTGAGCATTGGTGGTCATGTGTCAGTTGAAGATATTCTGGCGAAATTGAAATTGCGGTATGTTCATTTGCAGTATGAGGTGTCAATTCCTTTTTGATTTTAGTTTTTTATGCTGTGTTGATTTTTTCTATAAACTTATTTCATTGATCAGAATAAATTTTTTGGTAAATCGTAATTATTTTCCATTAAGCATTACCGAAAGGGAAGAGAGGCTAAATGCCAGGCAGCATGAAGTTGAAAAGATTGAGAACACTCTTCAAGAGAACAAGGCTACGATTGCTAAGGTATGATATTATTATTTAGTTTCCGTTTGGTTGTATTTGCCTAATCTTATTACTTTTTATTATCTTCCGATGAGTTCTCATTGTCGTTCCAGATAGAGAGCGATATGCCAGTCTTAGCCAGCAAGTACACGATGTATCAAGAGCTACGAATTTATTGCCGCAGTCTCCTGAATTGTCTTAACGAAAAAGTATGTGACACGACTTTTCTGCTGCTTTCCGTTGAAACTAATTCATATTTAGGTTGCTGAAATTAATGAGTTGAGCGATAAGCGTCAGGCACTGGCAAAAGCTCGATGTGAGCGACTAGCACGACGCCGAAGACGAGACATGCGAGATGCTTATAATGATTGTGTGACAGCTGCAGCAGGAAAGAATCCTTCATTGACGAGAACTCCAGAAGTAATGCTTCGTGTAGCTGAAAGAGATGCGAGAAGGTTGCGCTTTTGTACATTGTGATCCTACTTCCCTGTTCTTATGCTTTGTTGTTTTTTTCTTAACCAATACCACTTCTGTTTTTTATTTGAAATATCATTTTCTTGACTCCTTTTAAATAGTTAGCTTGGAAAAAGTTTCCTATAACACATGACCTGCGGTTGGATTTGCGCAGATAGGCTGCAAAGACGAGTATTTGCTTCGCTGAAAACGGTCGATTATACAAAAATTAGTTCAGTATTTACAAAACTAATAGAGGGTAAAGTAGTGTTGTGGAATAGCTCGTGTTTTATGGCAAGTTGGAAACCCGTTACACGAGCTTGGCTCGATCGGAACAATTCCCGCGTCAGCTCATTTTTTTTACATTTCGTTTCTACTGGGCGTTCAATTTCTTCACTAGAGTGCATGCAGTCATCTAACAAGGTGTTTTCACGTTGGTCAAGACAGAGCTCTTTTCAAAAGTTGCTGGATGATGCGGACAATGTATGTTGAGAGAGCGTTGAGCTTATGCGATGTGGTTCAGAGCTAGAAGACGACGTGAGCGAGAAGGTACACTTGCGGGTGTTTCTCATGAAGAGGGCCTAAGCAGTGACGACGATGAGCCGACCAGCCAACAACTTGCTGATCAACAAGCGGCAGGTACGTTTAGGTTCTAATCATACCACATCAGATGTTGAAACCATGGATCAACCTATTCCCCGGTCATTTCGAGGACATCAGCTCATTTTTTCGTTGGATCTAGCTCGATTGTCTTGCTCAAGCCAAATAACCTGAAATTGATTGTATTGCAGTGCCGTGAAAAATTGAGCGGATATTTGTAGAAAGGGGAATCAGTTGATCTATGAAAGAGTCTGATTATAAATTAGGACAATTTCAGCTGAAATCGATACCGCCCTTAATATGGTGTTCGTGGACGCGCTTGACGACTACTCCCATCTTCGAAAAGTTCTGAACAGGTAAGTGCTCGTTTTTCGGTTGATATTTCATTTTTCAAAGTATTTTTAATTTTGTGCCAGAATGGTGGACTGGTTTGCTGTGGATGGAACTACGTTCCAAGATGCGTACATATCATTATGTATTCCGAAATTGGCTTCTCCTTACGTTAGAATTGAACTTATCACAGCAGACATTTTGAATGTAAGTAGTTGTTAATAAGACGTGCTCATCTTTTGTTCTTTGTCTGGTCTGAATGAGTCTTATTTCTAGAGAGACGACTTTATTTTGTCCGCAATGCCGTGGTACACGGATTGCATCAGAGCCATTCAGGAGAACAACGATGTTGATCAAAACCACGAGGTTCTTACGGGAATAATTCCATCAATAATTGATAAAGTTGTCCTTCCTTTTCTCACAGGTTGGTTCGAAGAAGAGAGCATAGTCATTTGTTTCTAATCCATCCTTATGTTCCTGCTTCTTCTCTCCATAGCGAATAGACCTTTCTGGTTCTGGAAAATTGTGTAGTATATTATTCAGATGTGGTTAATGTTGAATGGGAACCGATGTCTCTGAAGCAGTCCAAGCGACTTGGAGCAGTTCTCAGCGGTTTATCTGATTATCCGAAGATGAACATTGATGACAGCAAGTCGTTCGCTATCCTAGCAACTGCTGTAAAGACAAAAATCGCATCTGCGATCGATGACGATTTGTTTGTACCGATCTATTCGAAACAGTAAGTTTATCAAAGCTTGTTACTTATTGACTTTTGAATTCCCATCCTATTCCAGATCCATTAAGAATCCTGCAACAGGATGTGCTGCTTTTTTGGACAGGCAATACTGGTCAGCCATCAAGGTGTGCAGTGGTTTTTTTTTTCTATTCAGAAAGTATTCTCGTTTGATACATTCTCTATCACAATAACCGAAAAGAAGTCTCGAGGCACCCACACTCTTCTAATCCGCTGTTTTAAGCTCATCAGAGGTCTACGATCATTCTCGTCTTTCCTTAATCCGGCCACACGATTTGAGCTTATGTTGGACGGTGTTATTAACCGGGTTTGCGTAGTAGCGTTAGAAACGGGACTGTTGGATGATATCACATGTGAGCGGAAAGTGAGTCCTTGACAATTTAGCTTTGCAAAAAGTTTACCGTTATGTTTATATCTTTCTAGGTTAAAGCTCTGATAGCTGAAATTCCTGATGAGATGATCGAATCAGCCAAGCCGGATTCCCTCAGAAATCTTATACGATGTTTGGGACGGGTTGTAGAAGAGCAGAAAGCAGCCGGAAGGTAACGCATTCTCATATTTTAGCTTACGGAATGTTCTCATCTCCAAAAAGTTCTCTTAACATTTCAGATCCAGTTATCGTGATGTACGAAAATATCTAGAGAAATTACAAAAGAAAGCCGACGAAAGTGCTAAACAGAGTTAAATTTCAGTTGTGTTGTTGATGTGCCGCAAAATTAATAAATTATCGTTTCTTTTCTGATTTTATGGCTGTTGTGGCGTTCTTACACGCTGTTAATATTGGAATTTGTAAACACTAATGCAAACCAATTTTGAAGTGAGTTTAGATGAATTGGCAACGTATGAACATAGTTATTGATCGCTACGAGAGGTTGACCACTAGTCAATTACGGGATTTGCGTAAGCTTCAGAAAATGGCTATGAACCCTAGCACAGATTCGGAATCCGTTAGGAACCAGGTAAATGGACGTTTTTATCTCCACAGCTACTCGCCCATTCGTAAGATTTGGCAGATGTTGGTGGTCGTATGTTTTGTCACATGTGATACCTGAATGAAAGAGTGACGTGAAATGACAAACTTCTCAGGCTGAGAAAATCAGACGAAGAAGAAGTCACTGCGTGTTATGCCCACCAGTGAGCGACCTTCTGAAGGAGGGTGTTCCGCCACGCCGTCAGAGCACTCTCTACTCAAGAGTGGGAATATAAATGGGTACTTGAAGATGGATCAGAAAGAAAGGCTTCCATCATACTTTGGAGAGTCCATACATTCACCTGATAATCGCATAGAGAGCTATGGAGCGTGTGCGTACTCGAAAGGGGTTGTACTGGTTGAACGGTTAAGGTGCTCTGGGAGTGGTAAAGCCTAGTTCTGCCGCAAAATCAAAGAAAACTGTTGCATAGAACCTTCACATTGATGAAATATGTGTGTATTTGGTATCAGGAAATCCAAGCGTTCGTGCTACTAGGCATCTTTTTATGAGGGTGAACCTCGAGATTAACGAAATGGTACTGAAGTTGTAACTACTCCTGCCGTTAGTGTTCCCATCTAGCCGTTTAGATACCCTCCCAATTCGATCCTCTTAGGTCGAGGGCACAAAAGTCACGAATATCCTCACATATACAGACACCCTCGGCGGTTTATATATAGTAGGAGGGTCAAAATGATGTATCTTGAGCATATGTAAGGCCTCAGATGTCATATTTGCACTTGTTTAGATAAACCAAATAGGTCAACAACTAGAGTCTAGTCTCGCTCAGCTTCTCAGTGAACGCGGTAATCTTGATTCTTCGGAACAGAAACATTTCGATGAACGGACAGAGCAAGTTAGGTGCGTTTGCCGAGCTTGCTTGTCGCAAGTATGAAGGGTTTGTTTTTCCTCAAGGCACAAAGATGTCAGCTAAGCTGAGATTAGAATTGATACCGAAGTAACTTCTACTCAGGAAACAGATACAGACAGCTATACGGGTGTCAGGAGCACTTCCACCATTGACCTCGAAGAATCCGTTCTTGGATGAAGATTCTGAAGAAGCTAATCCGTATGAGGCTGAGAGTAAAAGGTTGGAAGCGTGGTTTCTTTATGAATACCCCCCACTTTGTTTTTCCTTCGCTTCTTGGATATTACGCGTATAATTTTTCTATTTACTTTGCTATGACCGAGATTTTCCTGAAAGTTGGTAGACCTTTTCTCCGTTTCTTACTTGTAGGGTAGCCTTGCAGAATTATTTGCACCTTTTGTATATGTACAGATATGTACAAGAGAGTAACGCTCGTATGTTGGAAATGAAGGCAAAAGCAGAAGAGGCACGAATGACTGCTGAAGCAACTGCCAAGTTGAACAAGGTAATTTAAGCTTTTATGGTGATATTATTGAGCGCTATTTTCTGTTGAGCCTTAACGAAGATCAACAAATTCCTTAGGATATGCGCGATCTGGAAGAAATTTTTGCGGAGCTGGCTACGATAGTTCATGAACAGCACGAGGTTGTGGATTCGATTGAGGTAATCCCACCTGACCTTTTTCGTTCCTTGAGCAAATTCATTTTTATGCTGCGTGTTCAATTTTTTAGGAACACGTTGAGCGGGCCACTCACGACATTCAACATGGAAATGAACAGCTCAAGAAAGCAATACGGCACAAGACAAATCAGGTAGATCTTGTTGTTTCAGGCGCCTAGAGAAATAATCCGAATAACGAGCTACATCGCGTATTTTTACTAGATGTCATGCCTATATACTTGCACATAAAAGCATCTTCGTTTGCACAAGTTCATGCCTTCGGTCTTTCTTCTTCTTCTCTACCATGACGTTAGTCTGGCACAGTCAGAAAGTACACTGTGCATCTACCGTGCTCGTCGCCCTTCTATTTACAGCTTCTTAACTTGCATTGTCTCTGCAAAGAACCTCCATTATCATGTCTCTCAATTATTCTTCGGAGTTCCCTTGAGCTTCGAGTTTCATTCTGCTTCCCTTGGTTTCTGTATCCTCTGCAGCGCTTACCCACACCATGACAGGTGCTGTTCATGCTTCTTCTGCTGGCCAGGGCTGTTTTTATGACCGTACTAATACTATTCTATGTTTTCGGTCCAGTCTAATCTTACTCATTGAAGACAACAGTGGCTGCTGCTGTCGTTGGAGGACTTGCCGTGGGAGGTCCCGTTGGAGTAGCTGCTGGTTCAGCTGTTGCAGGTATAGCTGCTGGTATTGGAGGTCTCGTGGCAGGTCTGTGGCTGCGTTGCTTTCTGTATTTTTCCAACACATTGTTTACCAAAGATGGTGTTCTCTTGTGGGACATTATTGACTTTGCGAGGTTTTCGAAATGCACCAACATGTATTTCAGGTATTTACGGTGGAAAGTGGTTCAGAAATACAGTAAGAAAAGATTGTGATGTAAACAACTAAGCTTTCTGGGTTTGTTACGGTTGTGCGTCGAGGCATTCCATACTGAACTGCTGTGATTTATACATAGTAACTGTACAAAAGTATATTTCGCATAGACTTGATTTCCTCTGCATCATATCATTGTGATTGCTGATTATTCTCCTTCATTGCATAGCTTTTACTGGCAATCTGGTCATATTTCATTGCCTTCCGGTGCGGCCATTTCTCAAGTATATATGTTGGGTTGAATCTGAGTGCAATTCTGTTTGAATACATTCATCTAGTTGGAAGGTACTGTGCAAAGACTGGACTTTCTTTTTTCTTTTTTGGAAACGAAAGAATTCCGCTCTAATGGCATCCTCATGCTAGCATTGCTATTCAATTCGACTATTAGATCTTGCGAATATTATAATTATTGAGCGTGTAAGACTAAGTGGTTAGTCTTTCTGGCTTTTTTGTGAAAAGTCTCAGTCATTGAAAATTGTAATGTTGAAATAAAGTGCTTTTCTCGCGGGAATCCCCAACAACAAAACATGTCGTTATTCATGAGATGATTCTTAAATTATTTTTCATTTCTAATTTTTTGTAGACTGCTCCTAACGTTTTTCATTTGGTTATCTTTCCTAGGTTTGCCCAGTGATGGCAGTGCTCATAGAAACAACCTTGGGAGATATTGTCATCGACGTGTTTGTTAAAGAACGACCAAAATGTAGGTTTTGTGCACAAGAAATATTTTCCGTTACTGTGTTTGTTACCAATGAGTTGTTTAAGGTTCGCTAAACTTTATCAAACTTTGTAAAATGAAGTACTACAATCTGTGCCAGTTCCACACCATTGAGGTGAGCTGCTAAACAAAAAAGTAGATGAAAATAATAATTTTTAACCAGAAGTTTCCCTTTTTCCATGGGAACATGGAGATTCGGGGCAGTAGAGAATCTGGTGATACTTGATATTATGAACATGGTTTCCAGCAAAATTACATCGCTCAAACGGGTGATCCTACAGGAACTGGTAGAGGAGGAGAATCAATATACATGTATGTGTTTGGATATTACAAAATTAATAGGCTAATATAGGGACGTTCTTGTAAATAAACGCTTTCAATCTTATGGTATAAAATTAGTTGGTCTTTTAATTGTGAGCTGTTTTCTCCAGTAACAATTTGATTCAAAAAAAGTACTTGTTACCTTTTGAATCCTTCAAGTACTAAGTGTTCAGGACTTTGTATGGTGAGCAAGCACGGTACTTTGAGAAAGAGGATCTTCCCAAAATGAAGCACACCAGAATGGGTTAGTTTCTCAGACGATAGCTCCTTCAAGGGAAGAAATTTAATGATTGAGCAGTCTATGCATACGCATTATACGATTTTACTTGTAGGTGTTGTTTCTTTTGTAAATAATGGTAACAATATGTTGGGAAGCCAGTTCTTTATCACACTGGGGGAGAAGTAAGTTTTGAAACATCTTACTTTCTCTGTAATTTGGGATAATCATTCTGTAACAACCTCTCTTCCTACTCCACGTCATAACTAGTTCTGGATTTCTGCAGTTTGGACTATCTCGACGATAAGCACACAATTTTTGGTCAAGTCACGGAAGGGATAGATACTCTAGAGAAAATGAATGATCAGTTATGTGATGGTGATCACAAGCCTTATAGAGATATCCGGTGGGTGACATATGTCGTCTCCAGTGACTTGTTCGTTTCTTTAATCAAATGTAATGAGTAGCAGAACTTTTTTTTTCTTCAGAATCGCACACACTATTGTCCTAGACGATCCATTTGAAGATCCTCCGCGGATTAAATACCCTCGTGGATCTCCGTCGCCTACTTTCGAAATGCTTGTACAGGTCAACTCAGATAATTGTTTCGTTTGGATACCTAGTCCATTTGGATACAATTGTCCATTTTGGACGGAAAAAATCTCATTTTAGACAAACAAAATCGCACTCGATGAGAATGTGGATGATTTTGAAGGAAAAACCGCTGAAGAAATAGCCGAGGAAATCAAAAAGCGAGATATGGCAGAGCAAGCGCAAATTCTTGAAATGGTCGGTGACACCTGTGAATGACAGGATTAACTACCAGGAATGTAATATTACATGCCATTTGACGATTACCAAATGCTTTGTTTAGGTCGGTGATTTACGTCATGCTGATGAAGCGCCACCAGACAACGTTCTGTTTGTGTGTAAATTGAATCCAGTAACTACCGATGAAGACTTGGAAATTATTTTCAGCAGATTTGGAAAAATCATAAAGTGCGAGGTAATTCTACGAATTGCAAGGCTCATGCCTGTTTTTTGTTTTAAAATGATGAATTTACCATTCTCTCCGCAGTCGAAGTTGAACATTTGTAGGTAATACGAGATCGTAGGACCCAGCAATCTCTACAGTATGCGTTCATTGAATTTGATGATGTGAGTTTCCTAACTGTTTTTGTTTTCATTTTCAACGTTCTGTAATTGTACAGCGCAGGTGTTATCCCAAATGAATTAAGCGTACCGTTCAATCAACTGAGGTAATTTTACCCATGGTTTCTTTCTCGCATCACTTTATACAGCTTCACCACCCTCAAAAACAATTCTCACCTTCTCGATAAAAGCAGAAAATTGAGCAGGAGGTCGAAGTTTATCTGTGATTACCTATGTCTTAGCTCTTCCATTCCAACAGTTGCTTTTACCACATCTTATGTTTAACTGATAGGGTATCTCCAGCATGATTTTTTATCATAAACTTGCTCAACGTTACATTCGATTGCGGTGTTTATGTCCTTAGATTGAGGATAAATTTGACAATGTTTTGTTCTACGAAATGTTTTTTTCAGCCGAAAAGTTGTGAGCAGGCGTTTTTCAAAATGGACAACGTGCTAATTGATGATAGAAGAATTCATGTAGATTTCTCGCAGTCAGTGGCAAAGTTACATCAGGGTTATAAAGGTAGATTTTATAAAGACTTCGAGGAAATTTTGAATTGAGAAAATTATTTTAAGAAGGAAAAGCGCAACGTTACAATGCTGATGAGCCGGAAAATAAAGACCACAGGGTAAGTCGATCTGATCAACCTTCGGAAACATTGTAAAGGATCACCCTTTCCAGCAAAAACGACCTCCTGGAAAGAAAAATGTCTCTCCACGGAGAAATGGTAATGAGGAACAGCGGAACGAAAAGCGTCCTCCTCGAGATAAGTTTTATGAAAGACAACGCGAAGGAGTCCCGGAAAAGAAGCGTCGCGAACGATCGCGCAGTAGAGACGATTTGCCGCAGAAATATCGAAATGAAAGAAGTGTTGGAAAATCAGGTAGAAGAAGATCTCGTAGCACTGAGCGGTCATATCGTGGTGGGGCAGACAGGTCGAGAAGTCGTGATAAGCTCAGAGCAAGGGAAAACAAAGATAGACATGATAGCCGAAAAAGGAAGAGGAGAGAAAGGTCTGACAGTAGTGAGGGACGACAGAGACGTTCTCGGAGTAGTTCAGCCAGCCCAGTGAAGTCACGTCGAAAGCGGTCGCAGTCACCAGGGAGGAAAAAGCATCGCAGGTGATCCACACTTCGGTTACAGTTGTAAAGTACTATTGTTGAACCTCCAAAGTGGTCTCGTTTGTATGTCGATATTTGAATGAATATAAACTTTAAATCGAAAAATACGACAAACACCAGTTGGAAAATGTAAGGCAAAAGAAATACCGAAACCTATAAATCCTACGTTTATTTGAGGTACAGTAAAAGACATCATAAGATGCAATAAATTTTTTTTTGATATCTGGGACCGTTGATCAGGTCACGACCCCGTTTTCTTTTTTTTGTATCTATGAAAAAAGCTGATCCTTTCGCATTACCATTTCTTGTTTACTAAATGTTTCACCGATCAATTAGTCTTTTGTTCATTGTATAAACGAGGGGTACAACTGTAAGGTTCAATAACCACACCCTTTAGTATCTTTAATAGTTTGCTTCTTGCATATGTACAACTAAATACATGACTATATCACATGTCGAGATCTTCGCAAGTATCCCATTCGGAAATCTAGAACAAATAGAAGATATCGAGGAAGGGTTACTTGATTTTTCAGAGTAAAAATAAAGAATACATCACTAACCAACTCTCGATCATCGACATTTAATCGAGGTAAACTTTCGTTAATTTCGAAGCGATGACTGCTTGCAAGTATAACAGGATGAGGCTGTAAATAGGTGTTTTGCAAAGTAAGATTTCTAAATTGAAACTATTTCTTTTTTTGAAATTGAAATGGTGAGTAAAAGGTGGGCGACTTGGGAGCAATGCAGGATGTACCTCTCCTAGATCAGGATACTTGCAAAACTCATCAGTGTTTTTGCCCATGTAAAAAAAAGACAATCATTTTGATAGAAGAGAAATCTCACCTTGGGAGCTACAGCACCCTCCAGAACAAACCGTGTTTGCTCAATAATATTTGCATGAGGATAATTGAAGTGAAGGCTTTCAGGGGGCATTCCCAATTGTAAACCTAGCGACAGTACAGACTGACAAAATTTGAACCTGGAACCAAGAGCCTCAACTAATCACCTGAAGACAGAAATATTTCGACTCACCAGTCATTATCCAATAGTTCTCGACTCCATCGCTCCCTCAAAGAAACGTCACGATATGATAACTGGAAATATGTTGTATTTATAAAGTAAACAAAATAGAAAAGTCCATAAGTGTAGAATGTAAACCTACAAGATAAGGTAATCGGAAGTCGAAAATTGTCGCCATGTTATTAACAAGTTGTAACGAAAGCAGAAAAGCAGCAAACGGTGAGCGTAGTTCGGTAGTGAGATTCAAAAGTGAGTCTGAGAGAGCAGCCCCAAGTCTCTCTCGCGCTCCATCCGACAGGAAGTTATCGCGCACCTAGAACACCATATTTTTGAATAACAATGCGGAGAGATCGTTAGACACGAGTCCGCTCACTTTTGGCATTTAATTTCAGTCATTTAACCCATTTTAATATAGAACTGTTTATGAAGCTGACGCGAATGAAAAATTGCCACCCTCTTTTTAGCTATTAACAACCATCGATAGCTAGATGTTAGTCATTCTGTGCAGAGCTAAATAATCACCATAAAGCATTGTAATCGAAAGCCCAGAACTGTGGATTGCGTCGATATAATACTATCAAATTGCGATGCAGCTTTCGTTATTGGTTGGGAAAGCGAAGCAAATCATATTGAATAGAATCAAAGACCTTAACGTCTTCACTGCAGACTATGAAAAAAATAAAAGGAATGCAATAATAAGAAACTCACTTTCACCATTGGTCCTTCCTCGACTTGGTGGCCGCCCACCATCGTCCATTTTCTGAAAAAAAAACCTTCATGAACGACTTTGGGGAGTTCTTTGGGGAGAATATGCTTGACGCAAAATGCCTCCCGTTATTCAGCCAAAACCACAGACAGGACTAATGATCGACCCCTGTTTAATGTTCAGTCAGTACTGCTATTTCTTTGGCAACTTCCCAACCAATACATTGGACTTTCTGAATAGTAGCCAACCACTGCTGAACTGTCAATACTATTCAGTAATTCCTAGGATACTATGTTTTCATGTCAAACAAGCAAATGGATCTTTCTGGATCACAAGCAGATCTTTCTTTCCATGTAATGCCAATACATTGCATATCAGCATCAGGTGACCAATACGAATTTTACAGCATTACTTACCCATTGTTTTCGTCAGCTCGAATGGTAGTATGTGCTGGTCGCACGCTTTGTGCGATCACCTCAGAGACGGGGAAAATCGAGAACAGACAACCACAAAGAGATTTACGTAGCAGAAAAACCTGAGATAATAAACAGTAAAGCAACCAGTGAAAGGAATGACCATCAAACCCACATTTCTATTCATTTCAGAAACTTTGGCTTCTTTGTATTCTCGTCTCTTCTGCATGGTGAGCTCATTAGCGTCGTGTTTATCGTAATACGACTGTAATCTGACAGTTTTGGAATGAAAAAATACTCGAAAAGCTAGAATACATACCAAAACCTTGTTGGCATGCCTTGCAGTAGAAGCAATCAACTGCTCTAATGCTGCCAAACGGTTTGCCTTCATTTTATTCATTTGGTTTTTCTCGTCAACCCATTTTCTTAGTAAAGTAATGTTGGCTGTAGTCGTGTTGATATCAGCACAGAGGCTGGACTGGAAAAAGATTGCAAGCTCAAGACAAGAAATCGGAGAGCAACTCGGCTGAATTCTAACTGGGAGGAATTCAAAAGAAAAAGATCATAACGACATGAACTAAAATACTGCGATAACCAGAATTTGAAACTAACCGTCTCTCCAAGCATGCTATCAACTTCTTTTTCTAGCTCAGATTTTCGTGTTGACCGTATTGAGATATTCTCCTTACGTGAGTAAAATTTTACTGAAATTTCTAGACTGCATTCTGTCGCGGTAAGTTTCAAGCACAACGGTTGCTTACATTTCTCCAAAGTACATTTTTTACAGAAACACTGGTTCTTCTTAGAGCAACATAAGCACAGAAGGCGTTCACCCGTCATTCTGAAAAAAAGTTTATATTTGAGTGGTCAATCACCCGGTCGTCGAACCTAGCAATCAAGAAACACTGGTTAAATTCCTAATCAATCAAAAGAAGACTCTGTATAGACTTTGAAAGATGAAAAGCTGAAAGAAAAAAGCTCAACCTCCAGTTAATTTTGGGTCTGTGGAAGGCGTCCAATTTTGTAACAATACCAGGTGGAGTGAGGTTGAGATCAGGTGGAGAGCATAGGCCCTCTGGAAGGTGGACTAAAAATCTTAATATATTGTCTTTAAAGAGAGAAACGTTTGAAAGCATCAAGAGAAAAAAGAGAGGTAGTACTGGAGACAACGGTTAAAAACTGAAGAACAACTGTTCTGAATAGTGAGAAATGATACTGGTTGAACGTTTGATCAATTTGAGAAGGAACACTGAATTGATGCCCATAAATTTACGCTTAATTCCTTAAGCATAGGGTTCCCCTTGTATTCCGCTTAAATCGATCGCACTAAGTTTATAAATTCATCACTCTGGTTTTAATAAAACGCTAACGAAAGCAGTGAGCTACGAATTAAGCGGTGTCTGAGACACCTTTGCTATCTTATCAACAAAGAGGAAAAAAAGTTTATAAGTGTTTCAGAAGAAAGCTCGATGCTGTGCAAGTTATTATTGAACAAAAGCTCGTGTGTGTTTTCTCAGAAACTATATAAATAAACTGACCTCAAAAAAAAAAGAATAAAAAAAGGGTGGGAAGGATGAAAAGAGTTCCGAAAGGATTTTTATACGTTTATGTTATGCGAACAGAATATAAAAACACTTGCGCGGCACAAAAAGTCCACACAAGACAGCCGTGAGCTTACGATCGATTGCAGACGGAGCGCGAAATCCAATTTGATGGAAATGCTGATTAATTCCTGTGGTGCCAGTATCTAATGCTATTTACTAGCCGTAGAGTGATGCCAGTATTATTAATCACTTCCTAACTGAATATATTCTGATTCACCACCAAATAAAACAGTAAGAATACTTTGGTTTGAGTTCATACATCTGCGGTGGGTGCAACCAGTCATTAAAATCGAATGCAACTTTTTTTTGCAGGTCGTCTGCGTCCACAAAGGATCAGATTTGTAAGTGACAAATAAATTGCTTAAAGCTAAAGAAAGAGCATTTCGTTGACTCGTTTTTCCATCATGAAGTAATCATAAATAAGGGGCTTAGCAATCGATTCTTCACTGTTTTCACAACTCTAAACCATGTGATGAGAGAAGAAGTCGATAAAAACACACCTGTCAATGAGTTGGGACCGATCGATATCGGTCGAGACCTTATACTTAAACGAGTTCGATCGGTCATCATGTGACGCCAGACTGCTGCTTATTTGACGCCACAATGGCAGATGGGCAAAGCAGAAGCAGACAAGGCTTACTTCTCGTGCAGCAATTGCTTTGTGGCTGAAAACGCGAAATAGGATATAACATATGGAATTGGTGTTTTTTAGCGGAAACCGATTAACGATTCGATGGATGAAGCATATTTTAGCATGACGATTACCTCTTTCGGTAAAGGACAGACGATGCGACCACAGTTACGTTCGTGACCACATCGAATGTGCGATAACAACGAGACAGACCACAGCAGTCGGTCTACAGTCGAAAAACAGCTGACTTTCCTCACGTGATTTTCAGTGTTTCTGCAACGGCACGCACGCAATACATCACAAAAATCAAAGAGCGACGTCTGCAAAAATAGCCCGATGCCTGCTTGTTGCACTTTTGAATTAACGTCTTCGTTGAACCCATAATCCTCTGCAAACGTTCGACGCAACTGTTCCTCCTTCGTGAAGCTATGTTGAACGGTAGTCGAACAATTGAGAAACCTTTTGTGCTTCTAATATTCTTACACACTTCCCTTTCATATACAATCCAGTAAATAAACGTGAAAATGAGTTTTAAAGGCACGTTCATCTCCTCTTCGTCTGCTCTTTTCCTTGCCAATGAAAAATCCTACTCGTCATTTCCATTATACCACAACCTTCCACAAGTTTACAAATATTCAGTCCCACTCTGGAACCTCTTCCCTCAGAATTCTCACCATTGTAAACTGAAATGGCCGTCATTTCGTCCATTACGGAGCTCTGAGAGCATAGCGAGGTGGCCACTCCAATTCCATTTGCACCTAGTATTTCAAATAACTTAATTTTCTTTTAGATATAGATAGCAAGAAATACTTCTAACTTTTGTTGCACTTTACTTTACTAATACTTTTGTTGCGGAAATCATACCTCCATCATTCAACGAATCTTCACAGGAACTAGCGTTCAAACAACTGATGGCAGTCTGTTAGTTTTTTTGAGTACAATATAGATGAAAAACGCTCGAATACGTAGACGTAGGGTGTGAAAACGTAGCTACTATAAATACGCCCAACAGCATCTAGTACGCAAACAACTAAAGTCGCAACTTCATAATGCTGCTATCAGTTCTTTGACTAAACAATTGTGGGCATACGAAACAAACGACTGTTACGCAATTGTCTAACCCGTATGCATTAACTAAGAATAAAGCCTACGGTCGATAAGTTGTATACTCACTGAAATTGTGGAAGGATCGGCACTCGCATTCATTCGTACGATTCACCGCGCCTCATGCAGAACACGCTTTTGTGGGCATTTGTAGATCTGCGGTGAATGGCATATATCAAGATTCTTGTTCTAGTGATGTTTTTGAGTTTCCTTTCTTTTTGTTATTCTATCATGATCACATGAAGTGAGGTTCCGGCATGAAAGCTGCCAATCTAGCTTGGACGGTGTCCCGCAAACTCGGTTTCTGGGAGCAATCTATCTCATAGACACCTCGACCGGTTGTTAGTCATCCTATGTACGTGCCTGTATTTTTGCCGCAATGATGCTTCCCAGTATTGTTCGCAAGCCACCTGTCGTGCCTACCGGTTACGGTAGTCTCACCTACACATATGTCGAATTAGGTGGTGCTACAATAATTGCGGTCTGTTGAAAGGGCATTTAGTTGCAAACACTCATTTTCTATCCATAATTGGCAACCAAATGGCAGCTAGAAAGTGTTTGGAGGGTGAGGGGAGGTGTTGACTTGGGTAATGCTCAAAGACTTACCAGGGACTCTATTTTGCTCGTTCATTTTCACCTGTCTGCTAGCTCGGAACGCTGCTTAGCAGCTAATAAGGGTGGGCAAATCGTAATTTTGGTGGCTTCATTAAGCGACTTCGCGGTTCTATATATACGCCAAAGATGCCCAATCTTAACAGTTTAACTGAGTCCCAAGGTCTTATGGTCTCACGATATTTCTACTCGGATACTACTTCAGTACGCTCCCGTAGAACATTTTTTTGAACTAACGAAGCAAGAGAGGTTCACATTCGATGGTGCTGTAATAACGCGCAGTACCTGTGTATAAGTCCAGAGCTCAGGCTAGGTTCATCATTGTGGGGTTTAATAGGCAGTCGAATGTTCTCTTGATACGCATAGAAGCTGGTATACTTAAAACAAAGTGCATAGTGGTTTCATAGTAGGGTTTCTGATTTTTTCGAGTTTTTCTCTTAAATTATCTTTCAAATTGATCTTGCCATTCTTTTTCTTCGAACTTTTTTACAATTTTCACAGTGTCCCGTTGTTGTTACGCATTTCTAGAAACCATCCATTTCTTCTCGGTGATCTCAGTAGATTTTACCTTTCACAGGTCCTTTAAAATCTCAATTCATATGAGCACGTGCATTTTCCTGAGCTTTCAGTACTTTACCTTATGATGGATATGACTCGCCCAGTACAGCAGCAGTACGATCTTCCAGATGAAAAACAACAGCATAGCAACAGAATATGGTAGGTTTATTGAGAGTTAAACAACAAAACCCGTGGTTACACATATATTAGATAAACAGCAAGTCAAAGAGAAAGCAAGTATTTGGACGACGAGAACCGCGTAGGAACCTGAGACATTGAATGATACTAATACGAATTAGTCCTGTATGAAGAGCACTCGTTGGAAATGTAAGACAAACGGAAACCTTGGCATAACTTAACAACAGATAAATACTAAAACTGGCCCTGAATGGCTTGAAAGTAGCTGTACATTGACTATAAACGACTCGGCAATAAAGAATGATCATTGCAACATTAGAGGTACTGTACACAAGAAAGCACTAGACGGTAATTGAGTCACTAAGCACGATAGCACACAAAAAGACCTGAACTTAACCTGAGCATTTTAAAGTTGCGTGTAGTTGATATCAATTGAAACGATGTAATGGATAATAATGATCATGATTATTATGGTTGAACCTCCATATCACTTGGAAGTGCTGTAAGTCGAGTGGTTGGGAAAAGCGCTTCGATAGATTCGCTTTTGATTTCAGTTTTTGTGGCAGACACTGCTGGTAGTTGTTGTCGTGAGAAGAGCAGCAGTTGAAGACGAGCTGTTTCTGATTTGAGAAGAGCCACCTAAAAGCGGCATGTTGTACTTGAGAAGTGGGCGAAAGCATTCAGTTCTAGGTATTTGCTTCGATCAGTCGCTTTTTATATTGTAGATGAGGATGGTAAAGGCGTTTTGGAAGCAGCAAAACACTTAGGAAGCTTTCACAACTTCGCTCTCAATCATCCGACCATCACCTCTGATGGGATTGTGAGTTCATGATTCCTTCAATTATTCCCTCTAGTTATTGAGTTTGGCTTTGTTTTTCATTCCCATTTGCACTGTGAAATGCCAATTAGAGGATAGTCGCTGAAAATTGCGATCCGATCCAGAGATCTGCTAAGGGCGCAGATTTGCCTCGGAATCAGTGCCCTTAAGTGACACACACTAATCTAATAGAACAGGGAAGCTGGTTCTAAGAGGTAGTGATATTGGCTATATAGTAACGTGAATCGCAATTCTCACTCTGCGAACGCAATGGTTATTGTTAGTATCGCAATAGCCATTATTTTCGAAATTGAACTTATTTCCACCGGCTGACTCCGGATTTTCTGAATCCAAAAATGTATGTAGAATTCTAACATTAAGTTACTGCTTGAAATAAAAAGCTTAGTCTTCTTTAATTTGTTTGAACTTTCTTTTTCAAGTAGTGAATTTGACGTCATGGGTTTTCTTGGAATATTAATGTTCCCTGATTTGGAAGCGATTTGAGGGTCTGGCCTAATTGTTATCATATTAATTACTTCACGCTTATTTGCATTCGTCGTTTTTTTTTTTTTGCTATTTACTACAAAGTCAATTCAGACGAACACATTACCTGAGCAGTCAAATTGTAAAAAGAACCTCTTCGTTAGGAATGTTTTCTTACAGTGTGCATAGTTGTTCGGCCATTTTTATATTCTTGAAAAAGAGCTTTTTACCTGTCCTCGAAGTTGACCGTTTTCTCGCTCTAGACGGCTAGCTTTTTCGGCTATCAATTCCTCTTTCATACGTCTGGCGTCCCTCGACCGTTTCGCTGCGTCGTTATTTCGTCTGCGTCTTTCGTAGTAAGCATCATCCTGAACGTCGTGCAGATACTTTATATTTTTTGACATATGCGTTTCGAGTGATCCAAGCTTATCATGAATGTCTACTTGAATTTGTTTGTAAGCCTGAAGAACAGGATTCACAAGGGATACTGAAGGGGTATTCCGCTTCCCAAACTCCGAGCTGAATACAGTCATGACGTTCATATTATAAAAGGGAAGCGGCTTGGAAATATGCTTCCCATCAACCATCCGCTTCAGTGAGCACTTGTTCTGAAAAAGCCCTGAGAGCTTTTTACGACGTAACCACTATTTTTCGACGCCACAAGCAACAATTCTCTATTGCTGCTCCGCTAGTAGCTATTAATCCTAGCATAGGGTGACAGCACGACAGTTGGTTGACTTTTTTTGTAGGCACGGTGACCTCATCGCAGGTAGAAGGATGGACAGGCATTGAGAGCAGTTGCGCTGCCGCCGACGTTGACCGTCAAAGACGTCGTCGATGAGGTCAGCTGGGGTGCCTATTACATACACCGGCTCAACTAAAGGATGTGAGTAAGCGCGGAGATCGGCACTGTCAGAATTGAGCTCGGAAGAAGAGGAATGCCAGTTATTATTTTTTCTACTCGATAAGGCTACCGAATGATTTGTGTGCCCAAGTTACAGTTACGTCATTACCGTATCATTCACCGACCGTCACTGTCGTCATCATCGCCGCCTTTTAACTGCACTTATTTCATATTTGACTAGCGGTAGTGAGAGCATGTCATAAAGGTGATCGATCGCGGTCCTTTTCAAGAAGCTTCCTTCTCAGTGTCCATGCGCGGAGAATACGGTAGCCTGCTTTTAGAGAAGGGCTTTCTCTTCAAGTTAACTTTTGGTCTAAACTGCTTTGACGGTTCCGCTTTTTTCAGGCAGCCAGAGTTTAAAATGTAATATCAAGTTACAGTAATTGGTCAAGACTGTTTAGTCATATACTCCCAAGCAGACGCTCCCAAATGGCGCAGCTTCGTAAACCCTTGGGAAAAAGTCATCCATCAATAGTGATTAGCATTTCTGTATGACGAACGATGGGAGGCCGTCCGGCAGTTGCTGAGTGTGTGTGTGATGGCCCCGTCTGCCCTTCGTTGACCCCTTATTGAGGCAGTAATTCTGACGGATTAGAATAGCCTGGCCGTAATTACGCACAGTTGTATAAGTATGCCGTAGCGTAACAGTTGGCCAACGCAGAAAAAAGGAACAATGCCGCTTTCGGCGAGGTAACCGGAAACCGTTCGAATCAAAGTCATGGCCATTCACTGTCTATCTCGCACTCACCTTCTTCTCGTCCGGAATTGGTTTCGCCACTTTCCGAGCCGGAGATGCTTGAGGGCTGGAGAGCTGAAAAAAGTAAGGTTTAATAATTGATTTTAGTTTTGGTTGTTTTTCTATGAGGAATAGATACTTCTAATTTGTGATAGTTGAAAACAAGTGGGGGTGAGAGCACTTGGACCGAGCCTCCTAACGCCATATTTCGGACTATGTGTATGCCTTTGCCCTTGAAGCTTGTGAGCTTTGAGGGAGCATATTCGCAATCGAGATCAAGAAAGAAAAAGATCAAAACAGTACCGAATAGTTTGAAAGCCATGAAAATAGGACCAAGTTCATTGTGAGTCAGCCTACATCTTGATGTTTGATTCAGTGCTCCAATAATTCTCACTTTTCAATCTAAAGGGTGTTTACATGTAGCAGAGCTTTTGAGAAGCTAGGGTTGAAGGTCAGCTAATCTTTCCAACCCTCAAGTCTTGAAAACTCTGCTGTTTGTTCATTAACTACAATAGCCGAAACTTAACAGCTGGAGAAAGATCAGATTCGGAATTTTTTTCCGAAAACGCCCTGTACATTTTCGACAACCAAACCAAGTAGAATTCTCCGCCATGGTGGAAAGAAAAATGCAACTTTCCAAATTGCCCCCTTTCAATTTTACCAATGTACGAGGTCAAAATTTTCCGATTATGGTGGGTGTATCATGGAGGATGGAAATTTTGGGAACGCGCTTAACCTGTCGATCACATATTCTATATCCACGTTTGTAATGCCGGCTGAATGCCAACAAAAACTTTAACAGACAGTCGCACAAGAAATTTTTCATGCATCAAAAATCGGATTGGATCGGTTTGGTGCTACTTTTATCGTAATAATCTTTGTTATACGAAATAGGCTGGATCAAAGCGATCTGTTTGAATTTCAACACACAGCAGCTAATTTTCCTGAATGCTGTAGTCGATTGAACATTGAAATAACGAGTCAAAATTTACCTGAGTAGACGAGACTGTGCTGCTCTGTGAAAGTGGACTGCAAGGCGAGTCAAGTCGGGACTTTTTCGGTGTGACAGCTGGCTGCGGCTCAGCAGCCAAAACGCCAAAAAAGGATGGATCCATGGCATTTCCGAGTGGGAACGGTAGTGACGTCATCAAAGGATGGTGTAGAAATGCACTAAACGGAAACGCTGACGGTTGTACAGGGGTCGGCTGACGAATCAGTGCCGACAGTGTGCCGTGCAGGTCCATCTAACAGTGGCTGGGTAGTAGTGGAGGATCTGGGCGAACTCTGCTGACCTCTTCGGGTCAGCGCGGTACGAATTCCGGTGAGAAGTGTGTTGAGCAGACGAAGGCTAAGCAACAGGCTGCTGACCCCGACGCTCCGCCCTCATGGGATCGACGCGCCCGGGTCACCGTCCGACGAACAAAGCATCCCGACTGATGACCGCAGATTGTCACCTCTGCCTCAGCCATTGAACACTCGTTGCGTAACCAAAGAGCCACAACTGGAGAGATACAGTACGAAATGCAATGGATTGGGTTCTGGATTTTGGGTTCTAACCACCAATCGGGGCAAGAACACGGCCTGGGAATAGCCAAGAGTAAAGAGCCAAAAATCTGTGAGAAGAACCATCTCCTTCATTTTCGGCAGTTTTCGCAAGCTCAATCATCTCTAACATGGAGGAATGTTAATAAGAAATGAATATTTAGACCGTTCATGAAAACTTTGCGACGTTCTGTAGAAGAGCTTCAAAGTTTCATTTCTAGACACAATTTCTTCTACTTTGCTCTTGAGCGCAACTTTAAGAACTTCGAGCTGATTGTTGACAGTCGTATTTGTTTATGTTGTAGTAAACCAATTCACGAATACATGCTACAGATATGAGTATGGATCAGTAGCCGATTGCGGCACCTTCGATGCATGACAAAGTTTCGTCTTTTCTGCACTGTTTATAATTTCTCGCGAGAAATGTTAATCAGTGCATCTCTTCTCCTCAGACTCCGGGAAAGCTTTCCATCGTCTCGAACGTGAATTAATATGGTGTACTGAACGAAGTTCGTCAGAATTGGTAATGGTCGCACGTATCTTATCCGAATCCAAGGAGTCAACTGCAAAACCAGCAGGTACTTAAAGATTTTCCCTGCTCTTGCTGCCATGGATGTCATTTTACAAATACGCTTCGTGGTGGTCGAACTTCCCTAAGCAACAGACAAGCGTGGTCTGATCGCATGGCGATATCGGGACTTCAGTTAAACGTGGATTGCCTGCTGGTTTGATGGTTCAATTGAGCAGTGTTCTATTTTATCATCGAACTTTCAAGCGTCTTTGTTTAATACAGTCGGGCAGTCTGGAGGAGCGGCACACATGTTAATACAGCTTGGTCTAGATGGTACCGCTCCTCTATGGTGCTAATAATGGTACCATAGAGGAGTGATTCGGCATAGCCTGTAATGGAGATAAAATTAGGAAGCTCAACTTCGATAGTACCATCCATCTTATGTGCGAAAGATGGCTGTATTCGTGAGATCGCCCTTGTCTTTGTCATGCCATGGAGTGGCTCGAGATGCGTTGGAATACAACCTGCATAAGGACGTCAGATCTTGAAACAAGAGCACCACAGAAAAAATCTGGAAAATAGCTGACGCCTATAGCAAACATTGAATTTGTGGTAGTTCGCAAGGATTCTCAAGGATTATAACACGAACTCATGTCCAACAGTGATAGTAATGAGGTCGAATTTACATAGCCGAGGTCAAGTGGGCCATGGCGCAACGATAAGGAACTCTCTGCACACACAAATGCAGACTTTTCTCATCTTACACTGTTACATGTAGGTGGTCAGAGAATTCAAATTGGATGAAATCTTAGATGTTTTCCCTGGAGTGATGTGGATCAGGTCTAATTATAAGTTGCTCGGTGTTAAAATTGGTCTAGTTAATCCTTAAGCAATTTGAGCGGTTCTGTAATAGGTTTTGGTAACACGGAGCGTAAAGATTTTCAGTTTGAAGTGATTTTCAGGCTTAAAGCGCAAAATCAGCCGATTGCGTTATTAGTAGGGAGGAATTTACGAATTGAAACTCTCGCAGACTCGGCCTACGGCCGATCGTGTCTAACAATAAGAGAAGTCTCCTGTTGACTACAAAAGGGTCTTCGGTGAGATGTTGCTGCTTTTCCTACCTGAACTGGCTACTGCCCTTTTCGACCCCTTACTGCTCACTGTAATACTATTAGTTTACTTAGCTTTGATGCTGAATATGGCTTGTAAAACGTAATTTGCTTCTAGAACTTCGCATTGCATGTGATGCTTGTTTTCAAGGATGTGTTCAGAAACAAAGTTTCACCCTATCTAATATCAGAGGCTGTTTATTTTTTCATCTTCGAGTGCAGGTACAATGCAAAATGTGTTGAAAGCATTGTCAGTGCAGGTCAGAAAAATGATTGACTTATGGAAGCAACAATCTATGGGTGCGTTCAGAGCAAATATTCTTCCAAACTGGTACGGGCGAGGCATTTTGTATCCGGCTTTTTGGTGATGCTGAGTGCATGGCTGATTCCACCCAAACATCCCACCAAGCATCGAAACTTTTTGGAATTCTACACCTGTGATTAGGCTACTCCCCATTATGCGAATACAATACGCAATCAATGTCTATTTTTTTCATCGACGATATAGACAGCGCATAAATCTTTGCGCAGCTGCTAGACCCGCTAACAGGGAAGCATGCGGCTGGTCTTTTCAATAAAAATTAGCGAAGATCTCTTGAATTCTGAAGTGGCCTTGTTAGCTGTGATTCCATTACGCTTCATAGCGTGGCTTTTTCGCCGAAGCCGATTAATCCGACGTTCTTTCGCGCGCACACACTGCCGCCCGTCAGGTGTACGGTATCGGATGACATCTCTTATGTCCAGATGGAATAGATAGGGATAGAGTTCCGAGACAGTAAGGTATGAGTTTATTAATAGCTCCTTAATATCGGAATTCACAGCAGCCGGAAAGAAAATTATTAAAGTCTCGAAAAGTAATGTTGTCATTGGAATTTGATCTAAGACTTCATTGTGACTGGGACTTCACCGCTTACAACAGGTGTTTTCCCCCCAGACGCTTAAAAAAGTGAACGCCATTTAGCAGTGACCCGATGGGACGTAGCGTCATTGTCATTCTCCATTGTCTGATCGCAACTAATCGAATGGTCTATTCGTGTGCTCCATGACCTTAACATTCGCTCCAGTAACTATCGCCGTCGCTGGCGCTGTGGTGAATGCAAATTAACCAGCCGTTTTTTGATGGATTCATTGTTCGTCACGGGTTAGGCTTGGTCGAGGTGGATATTTCGTGGAGGGAACTCAAGGCAGAAATAAAGCAGTAGATTGGTGGAGCCCAATATCTGATAACAGCCATGAGTCAATCAATGTAGCATTCAAATTGTGTGGTTGGAAACATAGTGGTGCTGGACAAAAAATGCATAGCGGTTTATTTACAGTCCGAAAACATTCTTGGCGTCTACTGCCGTTATTGGTAGCGTCTAGGGCTTTGGTGAAAAGAGCAAAGTTTTATTCGAATTTTTTAATGGATTATGCATGCAGCAGACAAATCATTTCACTAATTTCACTATCCTTTTTTTGCCCATCCATCTCGATCGGCGATATTGCTATGAAGTATTCTCGAAGAAAATGTTTTACGATTAGAATGAGGCTCAGAGAGAATTTTGAAATATCTAAAAAATTGCGAAATTTTGGGAGCTTTTCGGTGCAAGCTTGCAGCAACTTGCCAAATTTCGCGGTAGTGAAGTTGAAGTTTGATTTTGTAAGCCTCCATTCAATTCAAAGAAATGTTCCTAAAACGCCTTACTTGAATTTCCACCTACCTCCATTTGTTCCGAAATTTTACAAGCCACTATCCTACGGGAGGTTTTCATGAACTTACACCTATTCCCACAATAACAGTATAGAAAAGCAACAAAAGTCAGGAGGCTCTAAAAATTTAGTTTTCATCCAGAGTCGCAATGGCGTTTGCGTTTGTCCTGGTTCCCTAAGGACACTACTGGCAGCTGGTCATAGTGAAATCTGCGTCTAATAACTACTCTGGAAGACGTGCAGCAATAGTAACCCCATCTAAACATGAGGACAACGGGCCAACTCATTCAGATGACCGCATTGACCGTAGTGCTGTGGACAGAGTTAAGTCACTCTTCTTTAATGGACAGCTCTCATTCTCTCAGTGTGTGTATACGTGCGAGTATTGGCATAACCGCAGGTCAGCAATGTTGACCCTCACGTCTTTTAGCTACGGAGACACTTTGTTTGACTTAGATAACATGCTCGGTATATGAGGGCATTGAAGAAATACTGCCGATAAAAAGATCCTTTCCGTGGTTATATACTCCAAAGCGAATCTTCGATGACTGAGCTTCACCTCAACAGTTTTGAAGTCCATTAATCGATCTTCTAGGACAGGGAGAGTCAGATTTTGGAATTCACGAAGAGATTCAATTTTCGGACTCATAAGAACTCATGCTTGCCTTTGAAAAGGGATCACCAATGGCTGTCAAGAATCTTGGCCGTTCTTACTCCAAATCTGGCCATTTAGCGGTTCCGAGAATCTGGTGGTATACACGCAAGCGATATGCCCCGATCAAACGAGTGAAATACTAGTTCGAGCGATTTCGATACTTGTTTTTAACTCTGGCGTTGCCTTTAGATAGTATAAATTCATGAAAATTCCAATTTTTTAACGATTGGCTATTTGCTTGAAGCATAGTGGATGAAAACCATTTTTTATTTAGCAAACCCTTATGTTTGCCGGTCACTCGAATCCTTTGACTGAGCTGATCCGCAGGGTACGAGGCGTACCACCTTGTCACCGCATATGCATGATTCAGCTACGAGGAACAGAATTTATAAATTGAATCAGCTCAGCAGAAGCTGTGGATCCATCACCCTGATCTACGTGTATATCAAGGCAAGTACAGGTGAGATAGTCCGATCAACCCCCTATCCTGCAATTAGAATTGCGCTACTAGGCTTCACTGCCAACCAACTAGAATTTCTCCAATGAGGAGGAGGTTTTAGGGGGTCGGGATTCATTGTTAGATTCGACCAATAGATAAGTGATTAAATAAGTGAATATTATATGATGACTACGAGACGGTGATCTTTCGGGCAGCGCAGCCGAAAGCTAGGGTCGGAGAAGTTTGGCCCCTCCTCCTTTTCATATGGTCATGTAACGTAGGATATGTTTTGACAAGTCGTTCGAGTTCCGACACGTTCCCAGAGATGAGAGGATAACGGCGATTTGCCATGATGTTCATCGCCCACGTCATCGCCCTTTCAGTGAGGTGAGGTAGGTGGACGTCTGCACCCACCGAAGACAATGCTTTGTTTTGTTTCAGACTATAATCTACTTACTGCGAGCCTTGTAATCGAATGTGTCCCGAATTGTCACCAGTGAAGTGGAGAAGGCGAAGTTGGCGAAGCATCGTTTCAGCACGCAGAGAAAATGTAGTGTTCAGGTAGGATTTCAATGATTGCCTCGAGGTTGAGCTCAACGAATTAACCACATTTAAGTCAGTGTGCGAAAATTCTTTTCCATGGGAACCTAATATAGCCATACTGGGGAGTGATGCCCCATTCATTTGGTAGATTCTAAGTTGTTTCATGTATTGCCAACTATTGTTATTCACCGCAGTACGCGATGCAACAGTCTCACAGATTGTCGAGTCATTTGCAAAACTTCGGCCATGGATGCTGCTCGAACTCGTACTTGTGCTAGCCGAGCCGTGCCTCCTATTTTTTTTCAACCATGCTTTTCGATTCTCATGAGTGCAGGCAGAGGGGGTCGTATTTGGTGAAAGGTCTGTGTTGAGTGAAGATCATGCAAGGCTAATCATTGATGGACGGATATTTCCGTGCGATGACTAAACCACTGCTCAAGTATTAGACACACGGCGGGATTCTAAACTGAGCGTAATGAACGCTGGAAATTGGAACATCTGTCAAGACTTTTTCTGTATGTCTGGACAAGAAAAAAAGAGGGCAAGATTGTCGGTTTTCGAAACATCTCCCCGATAAGTTTCTCTTTTGATAATCCTCATGCAAATCAAGGTATATCTTCATTGACAATTTTGGTTCTACCCAGATCAGGCTGGATGACAAGAGGCTGAAATGGCCTTGGCAATATTCTAATCTGGGACCATGTATATGATGTTCGACAACATACCACTTTCAAGCCTTGAACCCTGAAAAGAACATGAAGTTCCTTAAGTAGGACCACTCACTTTTATCTAAATGTAGCAGCGTGCCGGTGGCCACGAGAGTGCAAGAGCTGGAAAGAAGGGAACAAGAAATGGCCAACAACAACGATATGAATAGTTTGAAGGAGATGATACAACGATTGATTGATATGGTAACCCTTTTGTTTTCCTGATTTCCACCTTTAATCCTCTCATTTACTTGACTTTTTTTGAAATAATCTCGTAGGGTAGAATTTCACGGTCTGACACCAGCGTGACAGCAAACATCGCTTATGACATACATTGAAGATCATGTAAAGTGAACTGAAATGCATTCGGAATCTTCTTCATTTACGCTGCTTTCAGCAATTGAATTCGCAGTTGTACAATGGAAAAGTGGATAATACAGAAGCGAATGCCAGTGAAGAGCTACAAGCAACTTTGAATGAGTTACAAGAGGTTTGCGCTTCCTTCCCTTTAACAATTTCACATAGTTCCACCTGAAGCGAGAACTTCAATCCCACACCTCAAGGCTGATCAAAAAACCATATCACGCCGACATACTAACTCTCTGTAAGCACAGGTACGCCAAACACTGCTCTCGTTCGAACGAAGATATGCAGCCGTTCAAAAGAAAAACGAGAAGTTGGAGGCTGATTTGTCGATGATGAAAAGAGAGTTGGATTTGATGAAGAGCGATGTCCACACCTGCAGAAAGAGTAGTTCACGGTGGAAGACGTGGAGACTCAGTCAGGTAGCGATAATATATCCTTTAATAGCGGCTAGCAGGATTATGAAAATATGGCTAGGACTTCGAACTTCCATTAGTCAGTGGAAGATTTCTACCAAGTAACAGTGTACAGTGCCATTTTCAGTCATTCGATGATAGCGTTTTGTGTTGCGATGGTGCTTCAGACAGTAAAGTGCAAGTACGAGAGCTGAAGGAAGAAATTGCAATGCTAAATAAGGAGTTAGAGAAACGCGATGCTATTATAGAAGTATGTTCTCGTTTTCCAATTCCGTTCCGAAAAAAATTACAGTTCAGCGATTCCCAAAAACACTCCATCCCAAAGAGGTGAGGACTCACAAGCGTGCGCGCGCAGCTACGAAACAAGCTTATTTGTACCGTATAATCATTCCATTCGACTGTTCTACTCGTTGGAGGTAAAGCAGTACTGGCAAAACCGGAATCTTTGCGACTCCTTTATTGGGACAGGTCAGAGTCGCTCACACCATTGAAATTTGTGCTAGGGGCAGTAATGAGGTATGGCTTGTTCACCATCTGGTCAGCCTAGTTCTTATAAAGTCAAAAAATTGAATATTCATGAGCTTGTTTGCGAAGGTTCAATCATCCCGATAAAAAAGAGTAAGCCGACTGCCTTCAATTAATCTCCACCAGCAACAATTGCCTTCATTTTTGGTACTCAAGAATTTTGATATAAATATATGAGACAAAGTACGGAGCCGGAATTCAATTCGTAGTAATAAAAAAGTCTATAGTAAATAAAATAAATGATAGACTGTACTATTTTTTAGACTGAACGTGCTCAACACAAAGCACAGTTGAAAGATTTTATCGCCGCAGTCAAGGTGGCCGAAAGGCATCGGGAAGAGGCACAGGCAGAACTGAACAGGTAGATTCTTTTTTCATAGGGAAATTCACTCCCTAATTGGAAACTCAAATTGTGGGTCTGGATTCAACCGTGCGTGAGACGTAGGCTTGTGAAAAAGTTGCTTCTCCTTAGATTACGATTGTTGAGTGTTATCCTCGCATCACAAGTAGCAGACCAGCTGCTCTGCAACTGTGCTGCGCGGCCTCGTACATCGCAGTTTTTGCTAATCTCTGTTGTCTGATTATGTGCAGGATGAGTGACGCCAATCGAATGATTCCTTCTCCTGATGAGGCGATATGGGACGACTTGATGCAGAAATACCAGAAGAGCACAAAGCGTAACGCGCTACTCGCCTGGGCTGAAGCGCAGTAAGTCAGAGTCCTATTCACAAGTTTCGAATAGATCTCCAACATAAGACATTTCCACAAGTTTTCTTCATATTCTAACGGAATCAGCAGATTGGAAATGAGCGATCATCCGCGTAGTGATTACCTCGGGCTAACGGTAGCTTCAAAAATTGCTGTGCAGCCGTCGCAATATAGTTCCAGTCAGTCGCTTCGCGGACCTTCGTCCTCATATCCATGTATTGCGTCCGTGCGATAACCTGTTACCTTCCAGCTCTCCTTTCCGATTTTCCATTAAACTTTGTATTATTTTAGCCTCACTGCCTATCCTTCCATATCTGTTTCGAACTTCACCTCAGACTGGTGTGATGGACGAGCTTTTTGCGCTCTGATTCATCATTTTCAACCTGAAATGGTGAGGATTTCAATGAAATGGACTGACATTAAGCAAGGCTCCTGGGCGTTATACCTCCCCATTCGAAACGCCACTCAAAAATGACTGACTCATTTATCTGAAAGACGCAGTACTTCATTCTATTCACTTATTTCACACATTATAGCCGGCGCGCCATATAATCGGCTGAGTGCGCAGGTAGTGTAGTGGTAAGTGGCGCACTATATCGCACGCATGGTCAGGGGTTCGAATCCCGGATCGATGCCCGCCTAGGCCAACCAAGCCTCCCATCCCTCCGGGGTCGGTGAGTTAGTACCAGGCTCATCTGGGAAAATAAAAGCACTGACTTCTACATCGGCTGGTTAGCGCAAGTCCTTGTATAGGCCAAAGAACCAAATGATTAGGAGCACTGTTATGACGATAAGCTGGTTTTGGGAGTTAGTGGGCTTTCATATCACCCACTTTTTATTCTCCCAGACACCTGGGTACCTGCCAGCCGATATGATGTCAATTAGAGTCCAAAGCGGCCCTTCTAAGAATTGGACGATTTCTCCCGATTCATAGTGTTGCCCTATATTCACTACAATACGGCAGACGATTGTTTCTGACTTACATAGTCTTCCTGCTACCCTGAGGCGTACTTATTGACTTATTTACTATCGATTACATCGCGTCTAATCAATCACATTGATTTTAACTACAACAATTGATTCCGTTGCAGATCGAACGTGCTTCATTGCTTCAACGGGAGAAGTGTCCAGAATTGGCCGTCCAACTTGCGTCAAAGTTGGAAATCCATATTAATCCGGCAACTTTTGGTGGCTCAAAGCCCGATTTCAAATATGTAATGGAAGCGGTGTTCGAGCTGTACAAAAAACTTGAGCTTAAGGATCGAGAATGTTGAAAATGAGAATTTCATAAATTTCGTCGTTTACGGTATGACATTACATAACTGTGATACGAACACATTTTCACTTGTTGAATAAAGTATTTTTTGTTCAACAAATGATCAATAATGGCTTTGAGATAGATCCTGTTTTACTAAAAAACAGAAAATATTGATGGCTCATGTGCGCGCGGGCGTACACCACTTAGCTCGTTCATTGGCTCGAAGATGGCTGGACCAATCACCGATCAACCATGGGGCCATTTAGACGGGAACGAAATTTCATAGCGGTAGGGGTCTCGCCGCGATTGTTTCGTAGAAGAATGGAATTACGGGTGGAATCGGATCTATGCTGAAATTTCATTTTTTTGACAAAGCGGCACAATTCGTTCGACAAGGTTTTAATTCAAATTTTGTTGCAGTTCTATTTAAATTTTTTCTTTTCGTGGGTGACTTTCTGGACGAATGCTGACTGCCTTATGAACCGATTTTCTGCCTGTGGATCCTGTACGTTCTATTGGATCTGACCAGTAATAGTTAGGCGTGAGAATTTACTTGATACCAGTCGGTTCGCTCGGCTAACGCCGGGCTTCCCTCCTCCTCTGCTGTACAGGTTTGTTATGGTTGAATCGCACTATTTTCAAGTCCCTTCAAGCGACAATTCGTTTGAAATGTCGGACGATAAAGTGCTTCGACGTTCATAGAAGATCGGAAGTGGAAGTTATATTATATTGCTTAAAGAGTCCAAAAAATAAAAACGTTTCATAGAAAAATCATCAGATGTTGATCCAAGTGGTAGCACTAGCCTTCAGCACCATGAAGGTTCGAAGACGTTAATGTTAATGTCTTTCTGTCATCATTTAGCGTTCTCTTGATTTCCTCATGGATATCCTCTGTGGTCCTTGTTTTGGGCCTCTTCAGCCTCCTCTCTAGGAAGTTGATTTTATGAGTTTATAAGTGAGGGCCTGAATTTTTTTTAGGCATACACCTTTACATATCGACAGTGACTACTTCTCGGAGTCTGCTTCTTCTTCGTTCAATTCCGTCGGTCATGGTGTGAGATCCACAGGAAAAAGATGTGCGGCTACAGTACTTGATAGCTCGAATGTCTGATAAAAAGAGAGACTGTAATCATGTCCCGCAGAGCAGGGTATAGTCCCACTTGCCAACTGAACCCACTCCCACTGAACTTCCACTCTTCAAAATGACCCCACTGTGATCATGACTTGCAGAATTGTATTTACATTACTTATTTACATCGGCAATTGAGAAGAAGGAATTATGCCCAAAAGTAAAATTAGCAGTAGATGAGTTCAAGTACAACACCGCACTTGAGTACAATTCACTAGTAGCAGCAATTAAAATACAGTAAAATGAAAAGAAAACAACTGTGAGGGTAGAAAATGGTACAAATTATAAGAACGCGTTCTCGAAGCGAATAGAACATAGCGTAACGATACGGTGGTTGCACGCTGTCTGCAATTGCAGACAGTTTTTAAGATTCTTGGTTCAAAATTTTCTATGCGAACATAATCATTTAGTGTGTATTCCATTAATTTTTCTCCAAGTAGACTTCATCATGTTTCTGTTCTGCTTAACGTCGTCGTATGGGGAATGTGCCGAATTGATCTGCGCTTTCCTGCAAAAAGAGGGTTTGGGAGCCCTTCGGCCCTTCAGGACTTAATCATCGAGGAGTAAAGAGCGTTACCCCCCATTTTACATGAAATTGTGAGTGTTCAGGTCCGAGACTGGATGGAGTAATCGGGACGAGCTGTCGCGGGTCACTTATGGCTAGCAATTTTGTCCACTTTATCGCTGATACTTGATGTCATTGCCTTGCCTTCTGTAGTGATTCTGAGAAAAGATTAAATTTTATCGAAGGAAAAGCTGCACGATCAGTCCAGTAATCGGGGAGAAATTCGATTGGGCATATTGATTTGCATATAGAGCGTTCATTTTTTATTTGTTTATGTTTTCCGCGAGTCTTTCGAGCAATTGCGATATTATGTAGCTGCGGCTTTGAATATTTCTTGAAAATTGTTTTCTAATTCCTGTTTTCTGTTTCCAGGGTGAACCTAGAGATCAATGGCAGTCCCACAAGATGCAGAGGAGCCTGTTTGCCCTGAACGTTTTCGAGCTAGCCTCAAAGAGTCGTCATTCACTGTGCCGGACATTTCTACAAAAGTTTTCAAAGAGGAATGCACATACTGCTTTCGAACTCCTTTTTTTGCAGGTTTGTGAGGAAGCAAGATTCTTTTCTAAACTATCAGTCTAGATTAGTCCCACTATGGCTTGCCCTGCGGCTCTGAGACGTGAGTAGCGTGCCAACGAATATCTGAATGCGGGCTATGGCCATTAATCCCTCCCTGCAGCAATAATTTCCACAGGATGCTTCACATTTTTTTGGGGGGAAGAATACAAGAGCAATTTCGATTATAGGAGAGATAGCGGTTCACTGCTTCTGCTATGGCTCAGCTAGGCAGTAGAATAAGAAAATGCTTCCCTACACTTCGTACCACAAAAGTTCTTTTGAGCTGCATAGTTCTACTTCTAGAGTAGTATACTGTTGAAAATCAACCCGTTGCGGGATATTGTTCAATTTTTATGGTAATTCTCAAAATTACTCTTCTTTAATTCTCACCCGACTTCGGATCTTCCAGGTGGTATTTTCGTGTGCCTTAAAACCTATGCCTGCTTTTGCTTTACACATGTGGGTCTCTATGCGGAACAGTCTCGGAACACCTTATTCCTTCATATTTTGAGTAAAAAGGTGAGGTGTTCAATCTTTTCCAAAACTCAGTTTCACGAAAGTGCCAAACAAGTGTCGTCCACTTTGCTGAAGTACAAAGAGTAGCTATCCATGTATGTGTTGTACTAGATAAATAATACAAGCCAAACAGTTGTGTTCATTCATTTCGCAGAGATTCCTGAACGTCTAGGTTAATCTTGAGTCTGAGGAAGAATCGGATGGAGAACCAAAGGACAAGATTACTCGTCTTGCTATTGATACAGGATTCGAGCAAAAGTAGGAGTTTTCACTACGACATCAAATGAATTTTGTACAAGATTTTGCTGCTTTAGATTTGATGTCCATGATACCTTTTCTCTCGTCTCATTCCCACATATTAATGCCAAATGTCCAATTGATGAAAAGCTTGGTTCCGATTTATATGGGTTTGTTTTTTTATTTATTTTAATCAATTAATGTTTTTTATTCACTTTTTTGAAAAAATGCCTGTTCATCAAAATGGCATTCGATGAGTAAGTATTATAGAACATGTCAGTACGTAATCGCAGCAACAAGTGCCGAGCGGATAGCTTTGCTACAAAGTGCCAGCAATGCATGGGACGGAGAGGTGCAGATCACTGCTTGTTGTTTGCATTTTCATGCGTTTTCAGCTTTTTAAATCTGTTCGTTACAGATAAAACAAATAACTAAACACGCCAACCTCGAACAGTTATCTAATGGAAAAATTGTGAGTTATTTGCATCTTCACGACTGACAAAATTATTTTTAAAAGCTGCCCTCCAGATTACAAGTCGGATTTTATTAATTCTTAATTAGTCTCTTTATTAGTTCATAGCGTACCTCTTGTTTCTTAACAATTGAGATTTATTGAGGCTTTTCTCATACAAACACACTTACACTTTCTATCTGTGACTTAATCCCCAAAAGTAATCGGCAAGGTTTGTGCAACTTTTCAATATAGAATACGGTCTTCAGCTTTCATAGCCATTGCTATGAGGCTCTTTTTTTTTCTATAAAGGGAATTCAATTCAATCTCAAGAAAGAAAATGTGTCATGGTTTGATGGAGAAGGATGTCACTCTTCATTCATTTCGAACGATTCATTTCATTTAAGATTCCAATGAGTGGTTGGACTTGCGAAGCCGACGGTTGTACTATGAATGAAAACTTATGGTTGAATCTCACTGATGGTGCTATTAGATGTGGCAGAAGTCAATTTGTAGCCGAAGGTCAAATGTGCAAAGGAAACAATCACATGAAACAGTATTATGATGCTACAGGGTATGCTTTTCTCTAATCACCTTATTGACTCTTTGATTCAAATCGAAACTCTTTTTAGTTATCCTTTGGTTGTGAAGCTTGGCACTATTTCAAGCGAAGGAACTGCAGACGTTTTTAGGTTTGCCGTTCTCGCTCCCATTTGTTTCTTCACCAAGCTTTTTTTTTATTGAACACCTTTAGTTACGACGAGGATGATGCTGTCATCGATCCCAATTTAGAGAAGCATTTAGCTCATTTTGGTATTGATCAGAAGAAATTGAAGAAGACCGAGAAGAGCACTCTGGAATTGGAACTGGACATGAACCAAAAGTGAGTCAATGGAGTTCTGTGAACAACTGATAAGAAGATCTATTTAATATTTTGTATGTTCTCTGTTAAGGTGGGAATGGGCAAAATGCCAAGAAGATGGCGCAAGTTTGGAAAATATCTTCGGACCAGGTTATACCGGTCTGATCAATATCGGGTCCAGCTGCTACATGAACTCGGTACGGCATATATTTCTGTTGTAGCTATGTGACCCAATCAACTATGATCAGGTTTTACAATCTCTTCTTGTGGTTCCATCGTTTGTGACGAGGTTCGTTGATGGCGCTGGTCCGATACTGGCCAGAGTTCCTCCCCTCGATGTAAGTATGCTATCACTTCGAGTGATTGAATTCTATATCGCTAACCTATAATTGGTCTTATATGTATGGTATTTAGTTGTGTAAGGTCACATGATCAGATGTTAAGGTTCACCACGATTTCAACGCACAAGTGGCTAAGTTGTTCTCGGCTATGGCTAGCGGAGATTACTCGGTGGTACGTTTGAATCACAAGTCTGATTACAATTATAGACAAGACCTAGTTGGAGAATGCTGCTGCGTGTTTTTTCTTACCTTTTTATTCCTTTCAATCGCGACTAGTTTAGGAAAATAGCACCCTGAACGGTATAAAGCCATCGCAGTTCAAACGTGTAGTTGCTGGAAATCATCCAGAGTTTTCTTCCAGTAGACAACAGGATGCAGAGGAGTACGTTAGGTATGAACATTTTTAATCGCCTGGGAATGGTTGGCACACTTATGACTTTTTCGATTAGCCACGAGTTTTTACGACATTCTGTTCTGCGGTTATTAAGATTTTCTCGATTGAAACCTGCTACCTGTTTCCTCCCAGTTTTTTTTTTGTGAACTTGAGGCAACTTTCCTCTCAACTCGGTGGCCTTAGTATCGAAACTTGAACAAGTGTGATCTTATGATAAGAATAGTCATTTTGTCAGTCTTCTCATGCATTTGAAAGTCTGTCGGCTTTGTCAAAGACCCTGAGCCTACCTATTTTGGAAGGCTACTGGATGGAAAATGGTTCTAGGAACATTTGCCAGTGCTGACTTTGCCCATCTATGTATGTTTCTTCAGATTCTTGCTAGACAAAATTTCATCAAATACGCCTGTCGAGGTCAATGATCCAACGTTATCATTAAAGTGAGTTCCAGCTTTCATTCTGGTTCCAAATTACTGCAGATTTTGTGATAGTTATCCCTGTTTAATTTTGTTTGGTCAGGTTCAAGATGGAAAGTAGATTCGAAGATATTGCATCCTCAATGGTAAGGTACACAGACAGAGAAGAAACGGTACTCGCTGTGCCGGTACCGAAGGTATTTTTTTTCATAACAAATCCCGGGTTCCGCGTCTACCATGTTATTTTTAAAGGCGGCAATCAGGGCTGGTGATGGAGACGGGCAACGCTCCACTGTTGCACTTACTGACTGTCTTTATGCACTGTTCGAACCAGATACGATAGAGGTTTCAAAATTTTTACTCCGCTTGTTGTTTTTTATTTTCGAATCTTGTCGGCTCTTCGAACTCTGTGAGCAGTAACTGTAACTGTGTATATTTTAGGACTTCGTTAGTCCTGTCACGAAAGAGAAGAAAGGAGCGCGTACAACCCTACGGTTCAAGACTTTTCCTGACTTCCTTTTTCTGCAGGCACAGGTGAGCAAAGTATGAGATCATTTCATGCTCTGTTGATTTACTATAGTATTTAAAAAAAGTGTTCGCTGGTGCTGGTAATCCTGGTTAATCCAAACAATTAAGTATCTTTCCAGAGATTCACTATGTCTCCAGATTTCACTGTGAAGAAGCTTGATATAGATTTGCTGGTAAGTCATAAATTATATACTTTCCAGTACTTTTATTAACTCCTTCACTGCTTACAAAGAGCTGTGCTCGTCGTATTTATTTGAAGGAGCCCGCTCTTTTGTTAGACAAAGTGCACTTCACTAATATTCCAGAATGGCTAACTTGAAAATTGGGTGAAAATGGTGTAGAAACACTTGGTCTTACCAGCTGGGTACAAGTGGAGAGCGTGCTTAATCCGGTAGTTGGAAAATTCTACTTCTCATTTCATTTCCACGTGCCTCTTAGGTCCCGGATGAAATCGATCTATCCGGTCTTCGAGGAATAGGGAAAAAGGAGGACGAGACTCTTCTTCCTGATGACGCAACAGCATCAGCACCTCCAGCTCTACCAGACTACGATAAATCCATTGCAGAACAGGTGCGCTACTTCTTTTAGTACTTTATACGTTCTCTTTAACTTGATTAATTTGATGCAGCCTTTCTTTTCAAGTTAGAAGCGATGGGATTCACGCGAAATGCTTCCATAAAAGCTGCCATAGAGACTGGTAGAAGTGGAGGTGTAGAAGCAGCCGCTGAATGGGTTATGTTACGCCTGGACGACCCATCACTCAATGATCCTCCAGCCGTCGCTCCTGGTGGTCGTTCAGCTTCTGCAGGACCGGCTCACCTGGAGGGGCTTGATGAGCTGGTAGCCTTTGGTATGAATTTTCTATCTGCTCTTCATTTCGTTTTGTTTATCAATTGGTTTCTGAGCGTGTCATCATAGGTTTCACGCCTCACCAGGCTCGTTATGCTCTGAATCGGAATCCGGACGCGAACGCAGCTGCAGAGTGGTTGTTTGTTCATGCTGAAGAGGTAATTTCCGGCCTTGCTCCTTCGAGTCTTTCCAAAAGTTTATGTGATGCAGATTCCTCCGGAGTGTGGCGCTGCGGTTCCCGGGGAAAACACGACGCCTTTGGAGCCGGCTACATCTCGGGAGTACAGTGATGGAAGTGGAAAATATCGTCTCGTCGCCTTTATTAGTCACATGGGTAATAGTCCGCACTCCGGCCACTATGTGGCTCACGTGAAAAAGGAGCACAGATGGGTGAGTTAAAGAGGCCGCATCAGAATTACGGAAAAGATCAGAATATAAGTGCTCAATCGCATCTCTTAACTGTAATGTAGAATCAAACATTTGCATTCTTTTTCCAAGCTAGGTGTGGGACCACAGCCCAATTGAAATAGATCTAATCCAGGCGTTGTGAGAAGCACCTGTGGGGTTATATAGGAAGTATAAACGCTGCATCTCATCAATGTCGGTGTTTTGAGAAAATATTTCCCCGTTACATTTGTCCTTATGAGTGCCCCTTTCTAATTTTTTCAAAACTTGACCGCTACCATCGAAACTGTATCCTGATTTTTTACTACAGGAATTTTTCAGTGATGTCAAATTCGGCTTAGTAAAGGGGCGGTAGTTTAATCGTTTCAGATCCTTTTCAATGATGAGAAAGTGGCGATATCACAAAATCCACCTCGTCAGTTAGCCTATCTCTATCTATTCCAAAGAGCAGAGTAATGGGTACTTTTTATCGTGATGTCAAATGGAAGAACACTCAACAAATTTTTCTTCTTTATAATGGTCTTTTATCTACCAAGTTCTTGTAAATGTCTACCTTACGGCTATTGTGAAAAGTGTAGGTAAATAAGGAATTGTTCTCGGTTTATTGTACGTTCAACGCCAATCTCTTCTACAAAATCATGTAAGCGATTACAGTGTTCGATTATGTTTCTGAAATTGCACTCTCTTTCACCATGTTTTTATAGCGCTCCTAACCTTCGTGTTGTTAATGAGTTCTGAGCGTTGTAGATGTTCTATCCTTAATCTTTATCGTTGATAAGAAAACATTGATTTCATGTAATAAATGGCAAGAGTTTACGAGAAGGCACGGCGAGGAAAGCAGTAGAAAATGGTGTGGCTGGTGATTGGATGTGAGGGAAGTGTGTTCTACGGGTTCCTGAGAAAAGAGCGAGGCAATGACGGTATGTAAAGGAAAAGAATGCGACACGAAAGACTAGTTCAATGCAATACAATCCTAATTGGCATTGGCCGAGAATGGAAAAGATGTCCTCTACTCAAACAAATGCGATCAGATCGTTACCCGTTCACGGTATCTCTGTGCTATGAGTAATAAGTATAGTGAAAATGCACTTCGAACACATATATTTGGAAGCGAATCTATAAATGAATGAATTGACGGTAAAGTTGCTGACATCTTACGGATATGTGTGAACATTAGCGAGCTCCCAAAATCTCGCAGTGGTGGACAGATGTCAGTAGGAGTCGACCAAGTTCGCCGTAGCGTAAGTTCGCGGAATTCACCGTACTTCCATTACCGTAATCGGCAGCTGTCTACTAGCACTTGGCATGCGATTGTCCATTTTGGTCGATCCGTCGGATCGGCCAGGTTTTGTGCTAGCGTTGTTTTCGATAGATCGTGCTTGGCGTTGAGCTAGCATTTCAGGATCATCCCTGAAATAAAGCTTGTACGACGCTTGTTTAGATAGCAATAAATACTTCCATTACTTATTCAAACTTGAAGGAGGCTGTGAAGAGCAGTAGAGCCCAGTTCTGTAACAATTGAGGTCCCAGTTCGTAGTGCTTCAAAAATTTTGCCGTAACGGCATTGTACTATTGGGAGAACGCATCAAGATGTAGAACGTAAAATGAAGAGTAACCTCCCCAGGTTCCCATGTTCGACCAGCGGTCATGCGGAATATTAGTCCTCACCTTACTTTTACGTAGCAAATTAATAGGGTCCACTTACTGTTTTGAAAGTTGTCCTAGATTCTGTGATCTGAATCTCACGAACCTTATGTCATAGTGGCGAATGGTCCAGTTTATGTTAGTTGTCCAACATCGGAACAGCACTCGACACACAGACGCTTCAGCCCTGTACTGCGTGAAGACGGCGATGAAAAACGCCGCGAAGAAGAGTACTGAACAGACTACAACCGTCACGTCGTCGTCGGAGAGGGAGGATGAGACGACACGATATCCTCTGAAAACAAGAAATATATCGAAAGCATGTTCAGCTAGACACCCTGTCTCCTTTAGCAAAAGTGCGAAAGTGCTGGTTTAAGGTAACTATCAAAGGTGAGATGAGGTAAGGTGAAGATTATATGTGATACAACGCGCAGGGTCCTGGATCTGATTCTGAACCGAACTTTGTCCAAGCCGTTGAGGACGCTCACCCTCCAGGGAACATTGAGTGGACGGAACCTTTCGGTGGTGAATAAATACTGACATGTAACCCAGGCCATTGAAAACACTTTAATTTTTTCATGTGCCAATCGCCCGTACTGTATGGATCACTCAATAACACCTAACTATGTGGTAAGGCATTGTAAGATGGAATCAATAAAACGAAACCGCAAAATCATTGCATGGGAATCATATTCGGAATCAAATCCAACTGCATTTCTCATTGAAATTCGAGGGGATCAAGCAATACCAAAGGTTTTTGATAAAGAACCAGCTATAAACAGTTCAGGGCGAGGTGGCCAGTTGGAGAGTTACTTCTCTGATAGGAACACGGGCCGGTGAATGTGGCGAAGGTAAGATGGACTCTGATCACTAAATCTATCACTAAAACTACAAGTCGTGCCTTTATATTCACAGGCCGCAGTTTCAAGAGCCCTTTCTGATAGTCAACATTGGGATGAGTATATTCGTGTGACGGATTTTTAGGCTCTTGGCATAACCTTTCGAAAATGAAAGTTACTTAAAGGTCGAAGTAATGCATGGATTTCTGCTTCTGCCTCTAAAGCCCTTCCGGAATTCCTCCGATCCCTTTGACAGATAACTGGTACTAGATTCTTCCAGCAGGATAAAAGAACTGGCTGGTATATCGACTAGTCTCGGATCTCAAATGTACCAATGCGATCTACCACTGTATTCAGTCAAGTCCTTTTCTGTTTTCCGGCAGATTCGGTGTCATTTGACCGACCCTCTGATGCGATTCGATCTAGAGCTGGAATCAATTATGCGAGACATTCAGCTGATACACGACGTCATGGCGGTCATCTGCCTCACCCCCTCTTCCTTTTCTCATCTCCAAATTGTGACTGTTGACTGACCTCCTCCGTTATTGGGAACTTGTGTTCATCTCGAAGGACTGTGTGTGTGCTTTTTTATTGTTTTCACCCGTTCTCGAAGAAAAGCAAACATTTTAACTGGTTCACTGGCAATCAATGTGCATTTGTTATTCCCACAACTGTTCGAATAACATGCCGTTGTGGTGTTATCGCGGATTTCCCACGGTTTTCTTCGAACCAGCACAACAACATTCAGTTGCACTTTCTGTAGTTATAATACAGAATGAGCTGTAGCTTGAATGAAGAACGATTTCCTCACTAGTTGTAATGCAAATGAGCAAAGTGAAGTGAATTGAGCGATAGAAATCACACAATTCTTCCAGGATTCATGTCACGTCTTCGTGTTTTGGATCTGCGAACAGGCTTGTAGTAAAACTGGAAAAAACCCCATGCTTTCGAACGATTCTACGTAGAAATCCATCACCGCTCAAAAAAAAGCGTGTGAAAACTTACTTCGAGCGAAACCCGCAGAAACTTTTCCCCTCTCAATAACGTTTTCTCTGCATTACACCCATGACAGTCTAACTCATCAGTCTTCCTTTGTAATGGAACCCACTAAATCTTTCTCCACCTTCTTCAACTGCTCCTTAACCGGATACCAACAGTTTGCCATCAATCAACTCCTTAAACGCTGCTCTTTGCATTTCCACTCTCACTGAAGAATTCTCAATCACCTTTCATGACTCTTACTTGAGACGGCGCTGAGACGATATCACGAAGTTCAAGCAATATCATTACACCGTCATCTTCAGCGAAAACTACGCGGAAAGATTCCAGCACTATTCGGTTCCATTGGGTCAACCTGGGCATTGGGTACTCCACAAATATTCAGGATGACAAATTCAGCTCGAAGTGGAGGTAACTCTCATTCGAGGCAAAGCTTATTGTTAGTATGAGGAATGCCAGGTAGCACCGAGACACCAGAATTTAAGAAGGAAAGGACATTATCCGGGAGCCCCAGTGCTTGTTTCACAAAAAAAAAAGTGAAGACAGTGACAAGAGCGGTGCCAAATTTGCTGAATTTCGAAGTGCAGATCAGAATCAAAGATATCAGGTCTCAAACCGATTTTTTGCTTTTATCCAAGGGATTTTACATGGGCAGGAATGCGGAGGAAATGTGCACTTTTTAGGCGTTCCAGTTACGTGTAATATTACGCTTCTGAGTGAACAATGTTGCGACTTGTATGAGCACCATCTCTGTGGCTTTTCTTTAATGCTATTATTGTCAAAAGAACAGGCGTAATGGAATAAATGACTGTTGAACGAACACCTAATGAGAGAGGATGGCAGTGAGAGCCCCATGTCTATTAGAGCTGCTCATTATCTTCCTGACATGGGATGCGCAGCTCATTTGAGCAGCTTGAGCCAGCCTCATAATCGAGCCTTTATTGGAGTCAAATTCGCTATGATGATGTCCTAAATTGCGTTTATCCTTGCTTGAACAAAGTCAAATTACCATCACATAGTCAAGTGGAGCTTCTTGTTAGCTTTCCCAGATCACATTCGAAAATAACCGATGGAATTGACCTTGATATGCTCACGGGTGCGCCACGTAAATCGTTTCCATCAAAATCGCAAAATCAGAAAGTATTCAAAGGTGGCGACAAAATGGCATAGCTTTGATTGATGTGGTTTGCTATAGTACAAATACAGATTGCAAGATAAAATTGCGCAGCTCGAACAGAGTCGATGATTGGATTGAATGAAATGGAATGGTCTAAGAGCTGAGTTTCCATGTTCGGAAGTATGATCCTTTATTGGAAGCAAACTCCACTTATTACCTAACAGTTACGCGCAATTAGTGAAATACAGTCAAGAAGTCATAGTCTCTGCCTACTTTATAGCATATACCGATTCTCGACGGAGAATCCTTGAATGAGATTTGGGAAGTTCCTTAAACGAAAGGTAAGGTCTCTCTGTGTGGGATTCAAAAATCGATATGAGAAGACGAAGATAAGGCGAGACACAGATCATCAGCTTTGAGTTACCCTACATAACCAAACTCCAATCAGGGTTTCCCAATCCAAGGATCGGTCCTACCAGTACCTACAACACCTGCTTAAACTGCACTATCTATTAATCTGTTCAGTATAAATCTTCTTTGATTTCTGACAGGATATAGTTTCATTTGACCGACCCTCGCATGCGATTTGATCTGAACCGATGAGAATCGATTCTGTGAGACGCTCGGGTAGATGCGCGGTGGCACGGATCTCGTCAGTCCTCCACCTCATGCAGCCAACTCCTAATCAGGCTTTTTCAGTTGCGAATCAACCCTACTAGCACCCTTGTTGATTCTTAGATAATCTATAAGTCTACTCACCAGAATGCTTTACTAATTTCTGAGTGTTAGATATCATTTGACTGACCCTTCGATTCCGCCTACGGCGGAAATCAATTCTGCCGGCACGGAGTACATCACTCTCAGCTTTCCCCATTGCCTTCACCTACCCGTTCCATTCTTCTCAAAAGACTGGAATTCATATTTGATATTCAGTAATTCGTTGTATGCGTCCATGAGCTGTTATTCAGGACGGTCTGTCTACAGATGTGCTGTCATGTGAACCTCTCTCAAACGTTCACATGACAGCACATCTAGAGGCAGAACGTCCTGGATTTTCCCAAGAATGCGATGATGTCGCTTTCCATTCGGTTCTGGAAGCCACTACCTCCGTGAAGAGAAAAGTTGTTTCATTTGAACACTTTTTGGCTAGATAGACATGATCTCTTTCAGAATAAAATGGTTGAAAAGTGTGAGCCTGTCTTCCAGTTGCGGTATGAACCCATATAGATCTAAAAGTAAGTCCGGGGGCAAATAGTCAGCGAAAAAGCGCTCAACAGGAATCTCTGGACTCATTTTCCGATGTTTTCAGAACTTTGCGATCATTGAAATGGCTAGAAAAACAGAGACGTAGGAATGCTTCGTCAGCAGCCACTTAAAAGTTTTGGATTGTTTCAACGGCTATCGGAAGCAGATCTACCTATCCAACTAGCACGACACGAAATGAGGAGATCGAGACGTGAGTTTTGGATTTGTCAAATGTTCCCTTTACTTCTGTTAGCTCATTGAGATTTTTCACAAATGCGGAGAAGATATGGCATAGGGCGAACATAACGAAAAAAATCCAGTCCAAGGTCCATTCATCAAAGAAAAAAAAATTGATGAAAAGGTCTAGTTGTATTGAAAACGTAACAGTATCGCTCACCTCAACGTGGAATGATATTGCTCGGAGAGTTGAAGGAAATGTATTGATAAAACGGCACAGACAACCATAATAATAAAGACTATGATGAAAAGTATATTCAGAAGGCGATCCCTAGTCGAAAGGTGAGGAAAATGTAGTGAAGATAGCTGAAAGAAAGCAACGATGAATTAGTATCAGCAAATGTATAATTGTATTTCTTTCAATTAATAGTGGACAGGAATTTCGATTAGTTGAGGGATGGGCATCAGAGAAATGCTGTTGAGTAGCCGGCAAGTATCTAACTGGTAAGGAGGCAAAACAGGTCGGAAATGTAAATAAAAAATTGAAAAGAAAATGTGTTACCCAAATCTACGCGAATTTTTTCAAATCGCTTTTTCTCATTTTGAGTAAATTTTTATTCTTTTTCTCATTGAGACAAAGCCCTTAATTGCCTTTAATTCATATTTAGGGAATTTTCTGAAGGCTTGCAAGACCTTCGAACAGATTTCACTGTCTATCTCTAGCCTGTAACCGATTGTTTATGTTTATTAACTATATGAAGTTCCGATACCTATAAATTAAACAGTTATCATTCGAAGATCTATTTTAATATTGACTATTTGTAGGTAAAGATGTAGTAGGAAGGGACCCGTCGCTATGCTCCGCCGGTAATACCCTCTAACGGTAGTTCCTAAAGCCCAAGAAGGACCATCAGCCGAATTTGCGGGCCTCTAGTAATGCTTAGAAATTATTCAAAGCTAAGGCGATGTGGTCTTAGCCTGAGCCTAGACAATTGCGAGAAGACGAATGGTCCCCAGTTACTGAATTTTCGGCTCAAGTGGTTTTCCCCGTTTCGAAGGTTACAGAAAACGCTCAAGTTCCGATTGAACCAGTTACAATCTTCAAAGTATACCATGATAGTAGAAGACTACTTTTTATTATCAACTGATCAGGGTGCTGTCGCTCGTGCTAGAACTTGAAGAATTCTTTGTGTATCCTATAAGAATGGACTAAGGAAAATATTCAAAATCAGTAGGTTCAGGGAAGGAAAAATCGAAAACTTCAACCTACTTTGGGCATCACAAACTTGACCCCTCTACCTTCGATTCTACATACAGTTGAAATTCACAGTTGACTACAATTGAGAGTTTACAGTTTTTCAGTTATTTATAGTTGAAGTATCATTTAATTTCTCACCGGCTCACTAAGTCTGGCCATTTTTTGTTTATTTTTTAAAGCCACCTGGGCTTGGTTGTAACAACAACTCAAACGGAGGATAGACGAAAAATGATTGTGAGCAATTGGGAGGCTTTTCAAGTTCCTAATGATTTAGACTGGTGAGTAAACCCTGTCAGGTTAGGGAGTTAATACGAAACTCAAGCCGGAAACGTCATGAATCGAAGCTCTTGAACAGATAGCTCAGTGATGAAGGCCTCATCTTTCCATCAAATTCGCTGCGCCACCATTACCTAGATGTGTTCGCGGCTCCTTTATGAATTGAGATTGTTTGGACAAATTTGTTCGAAAAACGAGTAGGCTTCTTAATTGGAGACGCAATCTGTGCTTTCAAAAAAACGCGCTCAATGAGCAGAGCAATATTGCAGCAGAACGATAAAAAAATCTAATCGTGGCGTAGTTAGGCGATAAAGTGATGGAATGACGAGATAAACAGCTGTTCAATAAATATCTGTCGAACGTCCAGGTACAGGTCGGTACATTCCATTAGCTCCAGCATATCAAAGCTGGACCCCCTAATCGTGGCAAGACCCTTCATCTCTCATTTGAAGGGTCGGCCCACCGATTTTGTCAGGTTTCAGCAGCTAGATGAATCTCTCAGAACTAAGAAGCTGCTGCTTCCGGATATGTCTATCTTGGTAATAAGCCTAAAGTTACAGTGGCTGGAAGGCCTCAGAATATTCCCCTGAAAGCGTCCAGTATTTGGTTAACCCCTGGTTAGACCAACGGGAGACGAGTGAGCAATTGATCTAATATCAATAGGGACTGTGAAGTATTTGCAAGATTTTTGTGCGCTTTGGTTTTTCCCTAGTCGCCCCTAATCTGGCACCCTGAAAACCCTACCAGCCTTGATAAGAAACTTAAGAAGTCTTTTAGTTTCCTCATAATCGTCTCCCGTCTCTTCCTCAATGCGTGCCCACTTCTTTTTTCTTCGGAATGGACTGCTATTGGGACCTAGGAAAGTGGCTGCGAGATCCGAGTGGATGGAGAGTTGCTTTGAAGAATGTGAGGGAGTGAATAGAACTCCATTTTAGCTAGAGGCACGATTTCCATTCAGAGAAAGAGATAAAATAGAAATAAGTTTTAACTCTCATGGAAAATAGCTTTTTGTAGGAAGTAAGAAAAAAAGATGTGTCTATTCCGTAATATGGAAATTCACAATCAAAGAAACAAGGTCTGTAACATGCTTGGAGAACTGTTGGGTCAACACTTTTGAAGCAGTAAACTCAGCAGAACTCTCAAATCCCTTAACTACAAATTACTTTAATAAATTTTACTATTTAAAAAAGGGCTGAGCGACTTCTACAGCGCACCACCAAATCGTCACTTCACTTGGTATCAAATGTGTCGAATTTGAACGCACTTTTGAGGTTTTTATGATATAGTTATAATGACCATGACCACATTGAGCCGTTTGTTTGGATTAGTAACTTTTTATGTGAATTGTCATAGATAAACATATGTCTAGAAGTTTATGAGTTGCTCGCATCTATTTTTCGTATTTCCTGCCCTAAACTATTTTTTGTTTTACAAGTTTTCTTTCCCAAAAAAATTCCCCTTGGGCTCTATCGTAATGTAGAACAAATCTACTGAAACCCTCTTTGCCACGGGTTCCCTCCTCTTTTCCTTCCTTCTTGTGTGAAAAATATCCCTGGTCCACGATTGATTTTCAAGCGAAAAGGGATGGCCGGAGAGGAACAAAACGAACGAATTGAAGTGAATTTAAACCATATGGCCTTGCATGTATGTATGTATCTGGCGTCGGATAATATACACACACGCAATGCGCCTAAATATTCAATCGTATGTCAAACTGCTGTGGAACAGCTGTGCCAATGACACTGCCCCACTGTTGAAAGTGTTCAAAAAAAGTAATATCAAATCTGTGTTTAGTAATTACTGCCAAAAACGAAAAGAGTACATTTTGAAGAGCTTATATTCACGAAAAAAATGGAAGAATTGATATATTATTAATGGGGATAGGATCATTGCCGAAATTCAGCATTTGTCGGGGTGCTTCCGATTCTTCCAGTTACTATTCTAAAAGACCATTCAGTGACACAATCCTGTGTAGGCTTGGTAAGTTTCATGCGGGCCCCATAACATTATTCTTTTAAAAGAGCATATCGTAGAAAAAAAAACTGAAAAATCAAAAGTGAAAGTTGAATACTTATTCGACTATGAAAGTACTAAGTGGGACCTGTCTAGGGACGAACTACCGCCTTTTTCAGGGCTTAGTCAACTTGAGAACCTGGCAGGTGTACTTCATGACCTTATCATTACAAAATGGGAGCACATACATTGATGTAGTTACGGCGTCTGTAGTTGTAACCACATAATTCACAACGTGGTGATGGCATCATTTTGCGAGTAGATAGTTCAAGCCAGTGCTGAAAGGCACAGTTCATAAAGTCATGAAATTACCTTGAAAAAAGTTGGTAAAATTTTTAAAAAATACATTAATCTGTTGGAAACGAATGGCCGTATAGGATTGAATACATTGCATCATTCGATAGACCTACCACGAGGCAACTCCGATGAACGTAGAGTAGGCTACCGGAGCAGCGACATGGCGAAACAAAAGGGTCTCGGGTGCTTTCACATTCCGTGTGACAAATCCGGCATAATGCTGCCGACGACGAGCAAACAGATCCTTCAAGAAAAAAGAATTCGTTTATCGAGATTAACTAGTTCTAGAGTATAGCCATTTCGAGAAGGAAGGGGAAGCTACTAAAATAAGCACTCATTTCATTCATGTAGAAATCAAATGGCTTATCGAAAAATCTGAGATTAGCCATTGTTTGTGCAGTTGTTTCCCTCTTTCTGATTGAAGTTTGCCCAAATTTGAGCTCTGCGGATATTGTAGGGCTTGTAGGTGGCTTGAAAATGGTCTGTCCACATGTCTGGGTGCAGTACTCATCGATCATGTTCGTAGGGGCGAGCAATGACGGTCGCTATTATCTAGGCCAACTAGTTAATAGCTATCCCTTTGTCTACTATTAGTCAGGCATCAATGACGGCTACATCAGGGACCAGTGCCCGAGGTTAGCATAGCAATGGGATCGTCGATACAAAAGTCGTAGTTACGCTCATCTGCACGAATGAATAAACAAATGCCATATGGCCAGTGGTCAAACATTCATAAATTGCAACATAATGATCCAATTAGTGGGTTAGCGGTGATGAGGAACTCAGGGAATTTCAAGAAAAATACCTTTGCTGGCTGTCAAAGCAGAGCTGAGATGTTGGCTGGCCGCCCACTTTTCGCAGACTCCATTCTTCTCGTTTTTTGAAGTGGCTGATTCATCGACATCTTTCACGATAAGTGGCTGATTTTCAGTGGGAAACATTGTCGATGGCGATTCCTAGAATGAGTTCTCTTTTGAAGTCTCCTCTTGATACTCTTGAATAACCTGAACCCTTGATATCAAAGGCAGCCTTCAGCAACTATGTAGAATGGGAACAGTTAATTTTATTCGTTTCGGTAGGAAGTGGTTGGAGGGTTGGTTGGAGATTCAGAGAAGTGATGAGATGAAACAAAGAAAACCTCTGAATCACAAATGACTGAGTGTGAATGATGATTCAAACGAACCACCTCATAAATCAGGACCTTTTGATGGGAGCTAAAACTTGCCATACATCCGACGATTGCTGAGAATTGTTAAGACAGGTGTAATTCCATTTTACTCGCTCCATCTCCATCAACTTAGCTTCAATGCTGGATGTTAAGGCTGCTCAAAATAATCACTTATTTTATTGTATAGTACTGTACCCTTCCTAAGGATTTATGAGAAATTACCCAGGACACTGTGGAGTGATCTCTTTGGTATCTTGGTATCTTGCTGAAACGAGGGAACCCTTGTAGTTTGGTTGTTTATGAGTTTGAAAGACCAATCCCCTCGGTCTGTTTTTGTTGAGGTTGGCAAAAAGATTCTTGCCATGTCAATTGAGATGACTCAGTTGCAATCCATTATCGGGTAATTCTACAAAATAACTTTTAACGACCATTCATTAATTTTATCAGCCCGAATCATAGCTTTTTGTCAATCACTGGAAAGTTTAATCTGAATGGAACTAACTATGTTCAAACTGTACACAATTATCAAAAGTTTTGCATGCAGTTTTGAGAATTAGGTCATATCATGCGAAAGTAAAAGAATTTTTTCAGGCAGAGCGAAAGGTATATGAAAAGTTTTCTCTTCACAAAATGTGCAGTTTTTCATAGATTTGCTATAGATCTGTATGCTTATTACATATAACTTTATTTATGACATTTAAATGAAAAATTCTTCAACTTTGTAGGTCCTTAGTGATAACTCTACATTTGGATCTGGTTGCCTAACAACAAGGCTGTAGTGTACGTGATCTTATTCAGGGCTTTGAGGGGCTAACTATAGCATCATTTTACAGAATTCACTTCCCTCGATTAGTACTATGAGGAAATTCTAGCAGACAGACGATATTACAATTGTTGCCATCTGACCTCCATAAACACGTGCCGCTGATAAGACAACATTTTACTGTTTAAGGTTGCTGATAAGGAGGGGCGCTATTTGTATGTTACAGCCGGAATCAGCCATAATCTTACGAGAATTGACTACCTGCAAATGTTAGTAATGCACAGAAAATGTGTTCAGAGATAGAGAGTCAAAAGTCTGTACTCGAGGGTGTTTCTTAGCATTACCTGCAACCATTCCAATATTCAAGAGTATCATTCGAGAGTTCCTGGTCATCGCTACATCGTGGGGACTAGGTTGTATGTACGTGACCTAATTGGGTAAGTAAGCTCCACTTGTGCATGACGGGACGTCGGTGACAAGTACAAGACTACAATCCACATTCATAAGCCAGAATCGGAGAAACTATTGTTTGAGTGGTACAGATGGTGAGCATCATTGACTTGCTCCCGCTGATCGATTAAGTTTTTCGTGGCATGTCCAGAAGGTCGGTAGCGTGTAATCGGAATCCACCGAATCGAACTGTGTGAGCATTAAAATGTACTGTTTCTTCATTCTGAAGGGGATCCCTAACCAGGGCATAGAAATGTTCGTGATCCCAACTTCGAATGGAAAAAGTTGCTTTCAATTTCGTTAAGTCTTCAAAAAGTTGGTAGATTGTTTGGAGGATCGAGAAATCTTCCTGCGGTCAAAAAAGCAACGACTAGACAACATGAGACTCTGGTACCATGAAACAATACTATAGAAAACAAAATTACACTCTTCCACTTGAGGAGGCTTTCACAATGAGATTTATGACCATTTGTTGTGGAAGAATCTCGATAACCTTGTGGAAAGATGAAAAAGAATTTATATGCTTCCAAATAAGACTTATTTATTCAATTTTCATTTCATAAATTAACTCCTTTAAGGGAATTCATGCATGGGTGATTTGTTCATCGGCCCTTTTATCCACCGAGGTAGCCGCCGTGATGGTGAGAAGCCCGAGTGAATCGTGGCGATTTACAAATCGACCACAACTACTGCATAACCACGGTGGGACTAGTTTTGTATTAGCGCACTACGCCTGACTATATGTATGTTCAGAGCAATAAACACCAGTAAAGAACCAGTTGGATAACATCCAAATACAGACGGCCGTGGCTATCATGTGGCTGGCTAGCTGGATTATGTTGGAGAGTGGTATCGATAGGGGAGAAGTGGCAGTAATGAACTTGAATATGTTTTTTCTGGGCCTAATTGAGGGTAGAATATCACCTGCTGCTCCTCATGCGCTTCAGCTCCCAATGGCCAAGGCGGTGCGTCTGGCTGAGCACATTCCCGCATAGAGCTCTAAAACAGCCTATTTCATAATTCTCGCCTAGAAAGCATAAAAAATGGGAAAGTAGAAAAGAAAAAGGTAGGCGCATAAAAACAATGTATTCAGATCAATTGCATAGTAAAATACATTTGAAAGAATAAATTAAATAGACAGTAGTAAAGTAGCGAATCCAACGGAGTAGTATAACACTGTGCTGAAATGCCCAACTCAAAAAAAAAAAAGTGATAGCGTGATTGAGGGTGGTAGATGCAGTCAGAATACGCCATGCTTACCTTCAGAACCTTTCACCCTCGTAGTTTTTATAGGAATTAGCACTGTCGGCAAGTTTCCTATGGGCTGGTTGATCCATGTCTAATTTTTCCATCGCATTAGTTCGACAGAATGTTTTTCTATTACCAGTTCTGGCCATGCACTATTTCACCGTTAAGGCAATCATTAGGAAATAGGAACTCCTGAACTTCTTGTGCCCTCTTTCGTAAGAAAGTAACGGCCATTTCGTTGTCTTCGAACCAATTTTTCATCTGATGTCCGCAGACGCTTGCGTTACATCCTACCCTGACGGTTTAACTTGTAGCATTCCCATCATGTTCCCTCGCTACAAGATTAGCCAGACCTTTATAGAGCAAAACCATGTTCAGGTCCTGCCCGATATATGATCAAATAGGTGATGCATCTCGAAAAAAAAACTAATCACGACAGAGCGTAGTACGTTTTCTTTGTGGCACTGTGTAATGGACTTCAGCGGTTGGGAGTTTAGATAAATTCTTGTAATTTAGGAAAGGAACTATTAACAAATTTGATTCGTCAATACCTTGACTGAACCACTAACTAAGTATGCGAGAAACCTACAAAACTAGGAGGAAAAGAAATGAAAACAATAAAGTGAGTGAGGGGAAAACGAACGTTTCAACTCGGATTTGGATGAGTCTTACTTTGACTGATTTATGGGCTTTTCAAGGATCATAGGTTCTAAAAGCTAGCCATTAACTCATAAACTAATCAAAATGTAAGAAGTAGCGGCTTTGTGGTTCATGAGGATCGCGATTTTATCGATTATGTAAAGAAATCTAGATCAATATCAGAATGGAAGCGGGAGGGTTCTGGTTGAAATGCCCCAATAATAGGAAAACTGGGAACTAGTCCCTTATTTACTGCATTCTGTCCAGGTGCTCTTGAGAGTAAGTCAAACAGAAAATGGGTGGCAAACTGACCGCGTGTTAGGCCTGTTCTGGGGTTTGGAAATAATAATCGTATTCATGACAGTACTGTAACAGTACTAATAAAATCGAAATCGACATTTAGGCCTTCCAAACGGTTGGACTTCATAAGGATTTGCATACGCCGATTTCAGGTCCAGAAAAACCCTAGACCCTTGATATCCTGACCCCACCACAACAGGAAGATGTCTTCGTGCTATGTAATGAACTGTTTCGACTGTTCTTACTCGCTCAGTGCAAATGAAATTGATGATAATAAGTCACTACCATGGCCGTACTTTTTTTGGCCTTTCCACGTCTCACGTAGCTGTCAGAACTTACGTTGTTAAGCGATCCATTACCAGAATCGGCGGACGTCGTCGATTGCGCATCGATGGTGTCGTCGGCAGCAGCCGAACGCTCAGATTTCAGCGGTTCGCTATCGGAGACGGTCGGCACCGCAATTGCGGACATCTGAAACCGCGATCGAGTCAATTAACGACGTTACTTGGCGACGAATAGCTTTTCGCACGAGCACGGCAACAGAATTCAACTGAGCAGATTCTTACAAACGACTGGAGGAAAACAGTGAAGGCGCATTCTTGGCCGGCCACCACAGGCAGCCACCAAGCGTCGATGGTGGCGGCGCAGACTGTGTAACAATAGGTGCTCTCGTCAATTGATGGGCGATGCTGTTGTTGTTGCTTTTACTACTGTCAATACATAACATTTATCAGAGTAGAGAGGCAAGAAGTCAAGAACACTCATCGTAGACAATGCTTGAACCTCGCGGAATAGCCGAGGTATTCCATGGGAGCGATCGCCTCAGAGATGTCGCGAGTGATGAANAGGTGCTCTCGTCAATTGATGGGCGATGCTGTTGTTGTTGCTTTTACTACGTCAGTACATAACATTTATCAGAGTAGAGAGGCAAGAAGTCAAGAACACACATCGTAGACAACGCTTGAACCTCGCGGAATAGCCGAGGTATTCCATGGGAGCGATCGCCTCAGAGATGTCGCGAGTGATGAATAGGGTCCGGTCTAAGCGGATTCTAATGGGTCTAGTGAGCCTCAGCGACAAAGGAGGGGAATTGATCACCTCCGGGTTGATCGTGTTGCACGCAATGGTCGAAAGAGGAAAAATTGCTTCGATAGAATGAGCTAGATGACTACTGGTTAACGCGAAAGGATAATGCCCAATTGGGAATGAAGGGCTTTGAGGAATTATATAAGAGAGAGGAATTGAATGAACATATCCTGTGCTTTTAGCTTTAGCTGAAGGACAGCATTTTTCCTACAAATATTAAATTGAGAAATAATAAAAACGGTCTCAAAGTCACCATAGCGACTGTTTTCAACCAACATGGGCACTTACATGAGGTGTTGGTTGAATAATTCCTTTGGATTGTGCCATGTTCTTCACAACGATACAGTGCACCCGAAAGCTCCGGCATAGAGTAGTCGAACGGAAATTCTATTCAATGAATGCGAAATTTTTATAGAAGTTCGAAGATGAAGGGAAGAAAGGTGAATGTCTTTATATGAAGTAGGCCCTGGATAGAGAAGACATTCTAATGAAGTGATTGATAAGTTGCTGAAATGAAGGTTGATGAGTGGCGAGTGACTTCTTTCATGATGTACGTAATACTTAGAAACGCTCAGCTGATTGTAAAGTATTTGTTGGCAACGTAAAGTCAACAAATTACATGGTTGCGATATTGATAATAAGATGACAGAGGCGAAGCGTTGATAACGACCGACGTGGGTACTATTCGAAGCCATCAAATTATGATGTGAAGGCAATAGAAGTCAGAATTTCCATGATCTCTATACTGAATACCTATGGGAATCTAATGAACAGGTGCATTTCCACAGAGCTGAACTGAAAACTTTTAGGCGCGGAAAGTAGCAACTAATAGATCAGAGCAGATCTATCAGAAGCCTGGAGAGCTCTAGTGGGGCCGTCGGTTAACGATATTTAGCGAAACTCCTTGTGAAGAACGGGGCGTCAAGGGAACTCGAATCCCTTGAGTATTTTGAAAGCTTTTTCTGCGCATACCTTTTTAATTTTATGGGGTTTATAGCGGTGGCAGCAGGCAGACATCAGCTGATCGGGAGCCCGTTGCCGCTGACTGGTCACTTGGCGCCGCCCCTGGGGCCGCCCTCACGCCATTGTGGAACGCCTCTCTACCCCTTCACGCTCTGCGGCCGCTTTTGCGTTCCTCATCGGAAGATCGGAATGGACCAGCTGAAAGGAGCTTTTCAGCCACTCGGCCCGTCCATTAGAGTAACTGGAAAGGTTCTGGCCGCCAATTCGTCAACATGCTCTCCCTCTCAGGCATCTACAAGTCCCAGAAGGCTTACCTACTAGAAGCGGTGAAGAGAGCAGGAGAAGGAAAATCGTGCGAAAGGCAATGATGCCCTTTCTGCGATCTACATATAAGTGGTTTACTATAGGAGTAATCCGATGGTTATATGATGCAATATCTTCGCCTTATGCGGTGCAATATCTTTGTGGATAGTCCGTCTAGATGAATGATATAAATTATGCTGANGGTTCTGTCCTGCAGCTGCTTCTATGGTTGTATTGCCATTGCTGTTCAATAAAGGCTTTATAATGGAGCAATATTCACACGTATCATCAGAATACCACATGATATACCACCCTGTAGAGCTAAATTAAAAATCTTGGCTGGAGAGTATGGTAAACGTAGACATTCTTCGAAACTCGAAAGGTCTCTGTTCAAGCCCTTATTATATCTGCTTTGAGATGCATAACCAGCGAATAAGCAGATTTCTCACATTGCGCTCCACCATTACTTTGTGGATCGACTCTGATGGCCCTACTGAAGAACGAACTCCACTCAGTGTTTCAAGGAGAGGAAACAGCATATGCTGATGTCTCAACATATACTACTGGTCCACTGAGCTCATATATCCTAAGCTAAAGACCATTTCTATTTCCCATTAGTTGTGGGAACCTCTTTAAAACAGTGAACTGTTTCTACCAATTCATTCTTGCGTGTAACTCAGTTTCTTGCGGAAGCGTCTCTCAGGTATTCATCTGATTCGCCAAGGTAAAATTTTTTTGTTTGGAAGTCTCTTCTCGTCAAGCTCTGAAAGAGAGACGAACACATGTTATTAAACCAGTTTCATGTTCCGATAAAAAGGAGCCATACCCGTGAGTGGGTTCCCTCAGTCAGTTTAACATACCCGATGCCGCACAGCGTTGCTGTTGGGTCTGTTCGCTTTCCGACTGCCATCTTGGAAAAGGAGAGCAGTGAGAGGGCTGACGAGTTCTACGATTGCTCAAACTTGCCGTGGACACAATTCGGGCTGGACTTTGCCCGATCCCTCATGGACAGGAACCACCTGATGTCTCGTGGAATGAAGAAGGACACTCATTAGTGGGCATTACTTATCGAGACGGATTATTTTTCTCCCTGGCCAATATTTCGATCTATGCCTCAATTGCGAAAAGCCCCTACACTTACACTACTGCTCACACACTAACCGCCTATAAAGCACGATGAATTCTCCTGGAATTCTTGTTCTTTGTGGAAAACCTTTTAATAGCGGGTGCTCGCGAGAGGGGAATGTTAATGAAAGATGCTCTACAATAGTGTCCAGAGAGAGAATTTCGAAAATATGTAAGCTGATATACGAATCATTCCTGGCATACTAACTCTGAAGAGAAGCGTAACGCTATGAACCCGAATTATGGCGGGTGGCATTTGAATGGAAAGTTCTGATTATGGATGTTCTTTTCGAAAATTTTGCAGGGCAGGCCGGTCTGCACTGCAATTTTTGTTGCAGTGAGCGTGTTCAACCCTTCTTATCAGCTAAATTTTTCATTTGAACTATTCATGTTGTTAAAATCCACAATGACGATGGCTCAGCGACCTTCCATATTATTTTTCAAACCTTTCCTGACAGATTCCTCCCATTTACCGTTTACGCCCCTAAAGGGGAGCAGAGAAATAACGTTGAAACGTTTAGATCCCCACGGGTATCAAGTACATAAAAGGCATAGGCTCAGAGCTGTTCCAAGCCAGTGATTAAACACAATTTCTCATAAGCTAATTAAAAAAGATTTTCAAGAAATTGTTGTAGACAATGATCCAGCAAACTGATACACGCAGTTATGCGAGGGATGAAAGACTAGTAAATGTGATTATTAGCCACTGGCAAGTATAGAAAACAATCAGCTTCATCTAGTGTTCCAGAGATAATAACCCCATCCAGCAGCAAGGAACGGATGGAACCGTTTTTCCCTTCGAGGTTCACTGCCAACAATTGCCATCCCTTCGAGGGATTCTTAGAAAAGGCATCCGCCTAGCACCACCGGCTTTCCCACTGAAGTGTTTTGCAGGTCTGTGAAAAGAAGCGGCTGGTACGCTACGTTGATTGCACGATATGAGGTCAGCGATTATATTAAGCCAATCAAATCGAGCACCACCACATCCTGCCTGGGGTCTACAAAACCAGGGTTAACTGGAGCACACGATCCGCAAAGCTCGGGAATCGGATTACACTCAGTGTTGGGAAATGTACTGTGGGATAGATGTTGTGATATGCAGTCCTTTCTTCGCCAACGGTCTAATTTTCCGCTTTTGTCGCCTTTGACAAATTTTTTGAATCATCAAAAAAACCGTTTCCAAAAAAAAGTGAAAACGTCTTTGAGATTTCCAACATATACGATTATTACGCATTCTTTAGATCGGAAACCTCACGAAAACCTCTTTCTCGGTTATATAATCCTGCTGAAGTCCCCTCTCTGAATTCTGAGCTAGCTTAGCGTTATTGTTTTCAAGGATCGAATGTTCGGCGGCTCGTAAGGAGCTTACCCTCTTGTTTTGGTGTTTTCAAGAGCTTCCGTTATTCATAAACTGCTATATACATAATAATGAGGGCTCAGACTAGACAGATTGAACTTTTACACAAATATCAACTTCGG
>UZAF01016105.1:32034-43333 GCA_900617895.1 Haemonchus placei | reverse complement strand
CTAATCCAGTCCCATACCAGCCAGCTATAGAGAATCTTAGTGGAATGGCGGCCACTTAAGCAACTAGAAACTGGATGCTGGTCTCAATGGGGGAAGGAGAGTGGGTCCAATAATTGCTACGTTGCCCTGGGTCTGAACACCATTCCTCGCTCGATTCCCACTCGTTGCTCCTTTGATTAGTGGTTAAAGCAGAGCCAAGATCGAAGGCAATTTTCGTGCAGGGCTCAGTCGGCGGGGCTCAATACGCAATGAATTTATTATAAACCCTTCTTTTTTATGAGAATGGATGACTTCTTCTGAGTGCGTCGGTTTGGGCGAAAAGCAAAAAGAGCGTCGCAGGAGGATGTCAATGGTGGCTTGAATATCCAGGTTGGGAGCGAATAAGTGCGAACTCAAACGGACAGAATTCTCTTATATACAGGAGAGAAAAAGCAGTGCAAGTATATGAGTGGTCGCAGGAAATTTTTAAATCACCTTATGTTATGTTCGTTTTTTCTACTCTCCAACAAAATTTAGCAGCAGCAACACCTTGGAAGGATAACAGTAGCAATTGTCGGTCCCGACGGGTTTTCGATTTCAATGGAGCGCAAGTCATTTCCATCATTTATATCATACTGACCCTTACAACCCTTGATTAGAGCTTCGATGGAGATGAGGATGGAGATCAACTTTCTCATTGCTATTGTTCTTTCAAGATACGCCTGGAAACCACAAGAGAAGCTGAACTGATTGTCATCTAGTAGACTAAATTTTTAAATAAAANTCTGCAAAGAAGTGAATGGACGTTTTCACAGCCAGTGATGAGTGTAAACAATCAATCCAGATCATTTTGATAAAAGAAGGTGATTACTATAGCATGGCTTCACTGTGATTAGTTACGTTGCTTCGGCTCGTAAAAACAGCAGACAGCTCTATGGCTATGCGACTTTTTCAGAGGCTAATCCAATTATAGTTTTCACCTCGAAGAACTACATCGATAGACTCAGAGTTTGAATCGACTGGGCACTTAAGCTGGCAGAATTTCACTCAAGTTACAGCTGTCAATTATGTCGGGTACCTATATTGTGGGATTTTGAGAGAATTGCGAATATACGGTAGCAGCCTTCGGTTCAACAAAAGTGACGTCCTTCGTTACGATATAGAGAATTCTCCTCGACTGTTTTCCTTCAGAACTTTGTTGTTCTCCAGCCGGGATCAACCCTCTTGACAGCTTCCAATACACTTCTGTAGTAGACTAAATTAAAGATCACGATATGGGGTCTTATCGGTCATTAAAAGGGCAGACGGCATGGGACCTTATTTTGTTTCCTACGTACATATGATTTGCGACCTTTGCCAAAATTTTTTGTTCGTTTATCAAGTGACCTTTTTTGCCAATGAAAGGGCGGTCTCGATGGTCGGGGAAAGATGAGCGTTCTCTGATTCTGCTCCTGATTTTCTCGATAATGAGGTGTGCTAATCATCAGTACCACAGAGCTCCGCCCGCACCTGCATGAAAAGTTTTGCGGTGGTGTCCTCCCTCCAAGTGCAACGACATTATTATTCCAAAGCTGCACGAAATAGCCCTTTCAGCAATGCTAATTCCCAGCAAGAAACTCTTCTTCGAACCCTGCCTCTGTTGACGCTTGGGAGAAAAAGGAGACTTTTTCTTTAGCATTCAGTATCTCTTGGGGCCACGGTTTTTGTCTAAAAAACTCGTCGACCTTGCTCAGCAGCAGGTCTTACGCACATTTCAACGAGATCGATTTGAATCAATTGCAGTGGTGATGCCCATTCATTTTCCAAGACTGGAATCATAGATCAGTCCAATTAATTGGGGATAAGTCGCATTGGATTTTTTGGAATTCATGTAATTAAATACTTCTTCAGAAATACTTCTTCAGAGTTCAGATAAGATAAGTGATTGACCAACGTCTTTGTTATGGTAGGCAGGTTTAATGGTGGGTAACCGTCTCCCGGAGGACTCTTTACCCACTTTTCACCAGCTAGCTTCTTTTTCGAAATGGTAATGGGCTCCCGTTAAAATTCTGATAGTTGAAATTGAAAATAGCAGCTCATCGAAACTTTCTTTTGAGGTCTTGAAGCTGATGAAATTTTTTCTCGATAAACTTGTCGAGAAAAAAAAGCAACAGATGCGAAAGGAAATGCCAAAATAGTCATTGTTTCTAATAACTTCATAGATTTTTTGAAGACAGTCCCGCTGATCTAAATTTTACCCTTTTATTATTATTTCGATCAGAATGAATGGTTAAGAGAATGATCAAAAATTATACACTTGATAGTATAATATCTCAAAATTACCCCTAAAATTTCTGTACTGATAGCGATTGAGTTGGAAGAAAGAGTAGAGGAAAAAGGTAATGGTCAGAGGCCGAATTGAAGCTGTTCATGGACCGGACGCTTGAATGGCAGTAATTCCAACAAAGCCGATAGATGGGCGGAGCGTTCCGTTGGATGAACTCATTATTTCAGCATTTGCTACTCAATTGCCCTCCCCCATTTACATAATCATGACAGCCGCCCAAGCGATTCCGATCGCCGACGTTATGGTTGAACCCTGAGCCATGCTAGAACGTGGGGCACCAGCCGGCCGATCTGCATAACCACAGAACAATGCCATTGCCAATAGGAAGCGAATAACGGCTTTACACATCTGCCTATACCACTATGACCCCTGCTTTCATTAAACTGCAATCTTTAATGGATGTCGTAAGGGTTTTTCGGAAGCTTCCTAACGTCCTTGTACTTCGGCAACATCAACTGAGGTTGGAAAAAACGACAAGCCACATTGGCGTGACAGAAAAACCAGTGAATGTCGTTCGGCCACAGGAAGAAGGAATTACCTCCATAAAATTGCCTCTATCCAGGAAAAGTTCTTCCTAATGGAAGTAGCGACATCTTCCCTAGGAGTTCTGGTCGTCATTGATTGGCAATCGCCTTATCTATCTTCCTTTGAATCTCTTACGGGTTTCATCCTACTAATAGAGGCTTTGCCTGCTCCACGGTTGATATGGGCTGAGAATTAGCATTTGAGCCCTCTAAAGCGCGAGGCATAGGAGCTCAGAAGTGATTAGTCTTCACTTGGACGTACGTCATGGTCAATTCTGTCCATTGCTTCCAATGTCGATTTCGGATATATTGCCCTATCTCCAGATCATTTAAATTGAACGAATATACAGCTTTGGATTTTTAAACTCAAAATTGGGTCTTATCGCCGTCAGAAGTCTTATAATCATTTGAGATAAATTAAAATGGTTGTATAAAATTTTGTCTTGGTTTCTACTTCTCCATTCTACCGTTAAACAATCCGTAATGGTGTATGGTCGATGTCACAAATGTGTACCTTGTTCAGGAAGGGGTCGCTTTTGGTCGGTATGTGGGCACTGTTAGGCCATGAAATTTGGTTGTATGTATGTGTGTATGTATGTGGGGTTTTTACCAATTTTCGTACTCCCTGGTAGAGTTTATTAGTGAGCAATCAACCCAGATGGCATGAAAGGCTTAGTTAGATTAGGCGATAGCAGGCTAAGGACCGGATCCGTGAGTATACTCATGGCAGTAAAGCCATTTGTCCCGTCTGCTACCTTTCAAAGTATACACTTGGAATGAAAAGATCTCCAAGCAGCTGATTACATTTCCGATATTTAATTAAACTGTAGAATAACCGATACACTACACCTATGTGGCGTCAGCGGCCAACTTGATTCCCTGGCAAAGTAGTGTCGATAAAGTTCATAGCCCAAAGCTAGGTGAATGAGATTTTTTGGGAGATATTCTTTGCCTCTTTTCTCTGACAAAAACACTGCGTCAGGAGAAGAATGCACTTCGAAAAGAAATGTTTGTGGGCCGAAATGAATCGAATATTGGAGCTTTGAATTTCTTTAATTTTGGGATCCCTGACTCCTTGCTCCTGTCTGCTCACTGCTGTATTATCGAGTATGAAATTTGAGCCCGCATATAAAAAACTCATCACACATATACATACACTACAAAGCTGCAAACACCTGTCGAGCAATGCGAGAAAAAAACGCGACAACTTGGTTGCATACTCGAATTCCCGTCCCTTTTCTCGGAACATTGTGAGATAAAGAGTAAGAGCATTAACTTCACAGTTAACCTGCGTTGCCACAGCACACCATCACCATGTTCAAGCTTAGAGATAAAACATAGAAGCTTCAGATACATGTAGATGAGATTGTGAAACGACTTGAGAGGAATGGAGCGAATTTCTTGGGTTCACAAAAATCTTCACGTCCAAATTCAGAAATTCAGAATGAGTGGTTCAAGTAGGCGGATTAGGCTGCGAGCTATGGGATGTCACTAGTAATGGTTGAAAACTGAATGGAGTCACTGGAACATAATGAAGAATTCATAAAAATAAAGAACACTGGGAGCACTCAGATCGAAGTATAGCTGAAAGACAAATTTTGAGATATAGCCAAGGGCATCGAGCTTCGTCAAAGCTCCATATGTCTGAGGATTCGAGAGGACGTTTTTGTACAGAAGTGCTACATAATTGCTGCATTTCAAAGATTAAGTGAGGACCAGTGATGCTCGAAGTTTGCTTAAACGAAGGAAGGCTCTGTGATGTGCCGCAGAGTGTGATTAATTCGTAAGATGTGGTCGCACTGACGTCGTAAACGTCGTTACATCGAACCAATAGAGGTACAGACGGAACAAGGAAACCACATTAGACGAGACGAGAGGCTTCAGGGAACTGATGAGACAAGCTGCTAGGTGATCACGGAGAATGGAGGGGGTTCAGATTTCTCGGATACAGTTGAATTCTCTGTTCTCCGTAGTCTCCTCATCGAATAATCGGGATGGTACTGGTCATAGCTGCAGCTCGTATGAGAATGTATAGCTCAATATGAGATTTCAATGGTCTCAAGTCTATTCAGACTGAGAGGAAATTCCTAAAAAGGTCTAAAATGGGCGTGGCCAGAATTGATATCAGCGAGGAAGTGAAGTAAAACACAATCCACGTTCAATACGTGGTAAAGTATTTGTACAATTGCTCGTTATTTTGCATCTTCGAGGAAGTATCACATCACGTCCTCTACTTAGCTAGCGAGCTGCTCTCGAAAATAACGGGACTTCGGCGGTTTTTGAACGCCTACATTTGGGGGTTGTTTTGACAGAAGTACAAATGCCAAATTCGGATGACAATGTGGGTGAGAGCGATGTTAAATGGATTGGTTCATTGAAAAGCCGAAACGGATACTCAGAATAGGGGAGAAAACGCTGCTTGGATTAGGGTCATGTATGTTGTACGTCACTGGGAAGGGAAACCCATATTTGAAAACAGCGCAGAAGTGGTATTCAAGGGTGGCGTTTTAAATTATTGATATAATTAATAGAGCCTATGGTTATGGTTAACAGCAGCCTCGATACAATACTTTCAAGGAATCCACCGGTCCTCCGAGAGGTGAAGTGCCGTAGAAGTTTCTAGGATTTCCATCATGTGCTGGAAAAACCCTGCACATCGTCCGTGCAGCCGAATGTCCATTGTCGCGTGTTTTTCGTATCCTGCCCATCTGGCTGGCGCAAATTGCCTTTACGTTTATGAAAAACCTTGATGTAATAAGAAGAAGCTGCTACTTGCCCTCTTTTGATAACTTGAGAACTCCCTGCTACCCTGAAGCTTACCCATAAAGCAAAACCCGAATCCTAATTGAGGGGAAACGGAAAGATGCTATAGCACATGCATGAAAAATGTTAGGCAAAAACTCAAATCGCATCGATTCTCGATGGGAAGGTCTCCATCATTGGAGAGACACACAGGAAAAATATTGTTCGAGCTCATGCCGTCAGTTGCAAAAAAATCTGATGATTGGAATTTTTGATCCAAAATCTGTGAGAGCATGAACGAATTGTGTGAATTGCTAAAGATCCGATCACAAAATTCTGTCCTTCACAGAATGATACGGAAAACAGATAGAGTTGGATCAGAAACTTGCTTCTCAAACAGATCAACTAACAATACACACAAAAGGGGCGGAAACTTTCCGCACAACTTGTTGGAAGTGTGGCGTGGGGGAAAGCAGATAACAAGAAAATCCTTGGGGATGCCCTAATGGGACCAGATGTGGTAAATTGATGTAGGAATGACGAAAAAGGATCGATAAATGGAACGTAAAAAGAACAACAACATGTAATCAATGAATAACCGGAACGGTGGAGTAAAAGCTGCTCAAGTCACCCGGAGGCGAAGGTACCCTAAAAAGTCTCCAAAAAGTGCGCTCCTCTAGCTTGCAGGTTTGAGCTCCAGAATCAAAAGCGGAACCAAGGGACCCGATTGCAAACTCTTCGGTCTAGTGGCTACCTATTAGGTAGGCAATAGTGCTGACGAAAACCTCGGCTCTAGGGCTTGACCCAGTACATTGCTTTGAAATAGGAAGCTATCTTGGTGAAATATGAGGATGAGAGGCACCGGAAAGACCTATTCGGCTATTTGAGGGACGAAAGCAGAGGGAATAGAAAATTCCAAAAAGAAGGAGACAATGTCTGGCTCCTTTCATGAGTGAAGTTGGCAGGCTCATTGCTATGGCAATGTCTGCATCTCCAAGGTTTCCAATTTTCTCGAAAATGTAGAGTCACTAATTGAACCGGGGCAGCAAAAGCAATGTGTTCTGAGAATTCTGAAAGGCTGTGAACAACTTTTCAGTGTTTTTGAAAATTGCCAATTGGTGAAACTTTTGGCTCAAGCAGAATACTTACTGAAGAAATTAGTTTGGAGTCCTTCAATGGCAAGTACTGGAAGAACGGAAAAGTTTCTTCTACACAAGGCTTTGAAAAGAAACATTACAGACGGAAGACTTCATTTGGCTGGCTGCAGAACTATAGTGGACTGAGGGTGGTCGCAAAATGAGATTATACGGCTTATTGGCGATAACGACATACGGAATGACTGAATGGCCTCTATGGAGTGGCTCTTCGCTTGAGTCTTCACGACATCACAGCCCATTAAAGCAAACTAAATCGAAATTCCTGAAGGACATCGCGGGAGAGACGGGTTCGATGGAAAATTGATTCCAAAGAAAAGTTATTCTCGTGAAAACGGCAAATTGGTGTACCGAGGAACCTGTTTGGTGAGGGATCATTTATAGAAGACTCCTATGCTTGCCAGGTTCCTTTCGAGGGTTTTGCTAGGAGTCTATAAGAATGAATTCTTGAAATATACATAGATATCACACTAGTCAAGAATTTCAAAATACTCGCAACTAATCGGCTTCGGAATACGTCACGTGCATGACATTCAATCAGAATTTTTTTTTCGAGAATTGAGGATTTTGAATGCATTATGTATGTGGATTTTAAGCGGATTGCTAGTGATTCTACCCTGTTGGAACGTTCATTTTCGTTTAGAAATACTGCACATATTATGTAAGCGTCTTATAAGGGATGACAGAATCGCAGAAGTGAGCCTGTGTGTGTCGCTACTACAAATTCGTAAAGTAGTGCATTTAAAACTTCCCTAGCAACCGTACAAAGCGGACTGCATCACAGAGAACAGTAGATTGGGAGGCTTGCTGAAAAGCATTGCAAGGATGTCGGGGTTTAGGAGATTCAACGAAAGCGAGAACAGCTTGGAACAGAAAAGTCCGTCACAGGTGCAGAGCTGTTTCGAACCGCTGTTTCACATGCTGTACACAAAGCTTTCCTTGAATATGATTTATTCAATGGACGGCTCCCTTTGGCTCAACGAAAGCCGTCGGTCTTGAAGAGAAAAAAAGCAACATTATTAATGACCTCCTTCAGAACAAAATGATCGATAGAGTGGTATGAGCAATGCAAAGAATGTATGTATGCTCCTTTGGAAACCTAGGATACGCCATGATCTTCATTTCCATAGGTATTTCAGAGCACAGTGAACTGTTAGTTGGTTTGCGGGAACCAGGTAATTTCAAGCTTAAAAAACATATGTTCTAGAATCAACTTAAATATCTGTCCAGAAGCTTTCGAAAGAATGCTTACAGCATAGTTGAGCTTTTGATAATTTGTTTGTCAACTACTCATACTCTATTTACCCTATGAGAGGCTCGCTGTCTGCTTTTCAATGATCCCTTCCCATTCACCTGGGAATCGTAAAAAGATTCTTCAACTAGTTTTCAAAGCTCAGGCTTTCGCGATGATTACCTGCTCGGACTACATAATGGATACGATCTTAGGAAGGCAAAATTTTTTCCTCCACTTCTTTGGTTTAATTTGGATTGCTTCTCATGTTCTAGTTGATTTTTACTTCGAATGCCTACGAATTGAACTGAACGATTGGGATATTTCCAAAAATTCTATTTCCAAAAGAATAGATGGTGTACTTATTCCCAGTACAAAATGACAACTATCTAAAATCAACAGGTGCGTCATAGAAACGGTTCTTTTGGACGGCGCCTTTGCGGCTACATTGATTTATTGGTACATGTGAGCCCATGCTTCTAATCCCGAATCAAAAATGAAGCTGTCAAGCAATGATAAATCATCGAAAAACCGTGAAATCAGCGATTTTTCGGCAGTGGCTGGCGGTAGTTACGGGAACGTGGACGAATGGACGTCCAATGCAACCGTCAAGACACTATCAATTACTTTTTATGTGCTGCCTGTGAATCGTTTCTGATTCAAAACAATATCGATCGATGGGGTTGTTTGCCACTTGCAAAACACCCACATCGTCCGATTTCCAGGAGAGATTGGTTATTCGCCCAGCGACATAGGGATCCCGGAAGTCGTCGTTGAATACAGTCGGCTGACTGCTCTAGCGCAACCAATTACTCGCTGGGATCTGATATTATTAGGATGTTTGTTTAGGTCTTGAAGCGGTCAATCATTAGAGCTAATTAAGGAACATGGCAGATGTGACAGAGAAGAAAAGAGCGAGAAGACAAGGGGAGCTGTCAGATGTTTACTTCGAACTGTCCATCATCTTACTGCCAATTCCTGACCCTTCTTTGCTGACACTATATTGAAGTAAAACAAGTACTAAAGCAGATGGGCCGTTCAAAATGGGGTTGAAGAATAAAAATGCTTCCAAGAAGGGACTGTATCTGTCTCTGGAGTTTTAAATTATACATTTTTCACAGGAAAAATATTCTCTAGATTCTCCTCTCTACCGATGCTAATTATTATGTCTTTGGAATGGTCTGCAGTTGAGAGTAAAAAAGGGAAGTCATTTTAAAAACGATTATAGCAGGTCGCTAAAATGAGAAGCACTTTTTTGGAAGACTGCCCTCATTTTTGTTCATTCTGGAAAAACAGAATGTGGGAATGCCTACTTAAATGTGGTCGTTGATCATTGATAGGAATGCCGTAAGCCATTTTTTTCTACTTTTCCTAGATTAAAAGTTGTTCTCAGAATTAAAGACTTAAGACTAGAGCAGAGATCAAGCAGACGGCTTCAAAATTGGTTAAGGGTTGGACCATTATTCCATCGAGCGGTTCATGGGTGCACAAGAAAAAAATTAGTTAAAGAAATAAACGAGCCTCAAAGTTTTCCTTTCCTTTAGCCTTTCAGTTTAGCTTTTCGATCAATCTTTCAGTCAAAAAACAAATATTGCTGCCAAAGAAAGAAAATCTTGATGAAAATCTACTAGATCAAGTGATAAGTGAGAGAAAGGAGATATTCCCAACATATATCTTGCAATTATGAAAAGTAATAGGAAACTCTACACGAGATGTGATCTCGCTCCTTATTTTTTACTTCACCTTATACTGGTTGGCAAGTTCCGGTCTAATTGAGGACCTAACTAGTTTTCAGGCCAAAATAGTTCAATATCATATATGAAGGAGATTGGAGAAGACTATAAAAAGTGAATCGTCAAACTTCAGATTGGGAGCAAGACAGAAATAAGCGACCGATGTCCAAATTTTGCCTATCCAAAAGTTTTTGTGTTCTGTTAGCCAGACACCGCAGATGATCCCCTGGTGGGTTGCGTCACATGCACCAGACGCCTGTATGAGAGGTATGACCAGGCCCCATTTGGCAACAAAAGTGTGTCCCAGTAATATGAGCGACTATCCAGAATGAACAGTGCGACTGCTCAAGGATATGACTAAAAACTGAATACGTTTCAATGGAGTTTTACTTCTTCTGGGCAAGCACTGCCTTTGTTTGGATTCTGGTAGAGTATTTGAATTCTTTTTTGATTTTAGCTTTATTTCTGAAACGAATGAACCGTGGCATTGTGACTGTAGTATTATATTTCCGAGTGTGCGGTGACGCGTTTACATCAACCACAACTCGGTGCTGGTACAACGGGACCGCTTGGCGCAATGGTAGCGCGTTCGACTCCAGATCGAAAGGTTGGGCGTTCGATCCGCTCAGTGGTCAAGAGTTTTGCCAAGATACCAGAGTCTATCCCTGCGTTTTGGAATCAAATAGTGAAGTAGAAATATCAGGAAAGTGACAAATCGTATGGGTTTCGACCCAATTTTGGAAAATTGGCCGACAGAAGTGAGCGTTTCACGACTGTGCTTGTTGTTTGAAGGTGAAAAGCCTTAGAATTATACCCGCANGACAGAAGTGAGCGTTTCACGACTGTGCTTGTTGTTTGAAGGTGAAAAGCCTTAGAATTATACCCGCAACGAAAGTAAAGTTCATTTCAAGGGCTCCTTCTCTTTCTTAATGAATAAATGCTCACAATTTTAAAGAATGTAGACGAAAAAATGGCAATGGCTCCTAAAACCCGTCTATTATCCGCCCTTCTGGATCCTATCTATCACTGAAAAACAATCAAGAGGATAATTTTATGGAATTGTAAGGCAGATTGGAGGAGTGTTTTTCTCTGAATGAATATTAGATGGATGCTGTGGCTAAGGAAGTTCGTTGGTTGAAGAGATACTGAGGAGGTGCGAGATGGCGGCTAAGTAGTTCCGGTCAAGCAGATGGTGGGAGGCGGAGATGACGACGAAACGGACCATCGAATTAGGTGCGGTTATTAAAGGTGTGGCCGCGAATCGTAATGGGAATTCGGGCCATATTTGCCGACTGGACACCTGCATTTCACATTTGAGCGTTTTCTTCTAACAGGGCCAACTTCTTGTATGTAAAGTGTAGTTATGACTGAAAAGGCACAATGGGGCGCATCGGTCCCTCAACTTTCATTCGTTTTCGGAAACGTTCTATTTTCTTTGCCTAGGCAAAGAGTTGCGGGTTCATCAGGATTCGGCTATTGCTTTTCTTCCCAGAAATATGTAGTAGCTATTTCCCAGAATTCATGATGGTTGTTGCCGTTGCACCTTTCTGAGCTACACCGGCCTCATAATCGCTTTCTTCCAATCAACCAACTCTTTAAGCTGAATAAAA
>UZAF01016105.1:0-25219 GCA_900617895.1 Haemonchus placei | reverse complement strand
ATTTTCAACAATTCCTAGAATCTCCAGATATAGACAATTCCGTTCAGGTATTGACCTTCAGCAGTGGCCTTCTTTCATCAAGGGGAGAATGAGATTTCCTTTATATGTAGCAGACATAGAATATGTCACTCAAAGGATAGAATGAGCGGCTCGGAAGGGAGTTTATAGTTGATATCAAGACTACTCCGCTTATGTTCAAGTCAATAATTCCCAAGAGGTGTGAGTAGCTTCCGACTTTTTTACCTGCTGACCTATTATATATCAAGGGTTGAACTACTAAGAAAGTATCGACCTGGAAGTAAGTAACGTTTTGACCTTTCAGGAGTTCTATCCAATTTTTCTTAGAGTATTCGTTTCTTTTACCGCTGCTGTCGATGGAATTTATGGTGAAATAAGTAATGAAAAGGATGGCGAATTGGATGAATGGAAATGTAAGCCATACCTGGTAATATCGAATTTCTCGATCTTCTCTTTCTTGTGCAGCTGGCAGATTTGAGTCGTTCATCTTCACAAAATAGGTGTTCTCTATCAAGCAGAATTGCTCAGCGTACTGCTCCCAGCCTCCCTGAATTCATTTTGGGTTGGATCCAAAAAGTACAGTCGAAGTGATGGGAAAACCCCCACTTCTGTTGATTCTGAAGGTCATAATTTCTCAGAAAAACGTACTGCCCATTGTTTCGGCGCCCAGCATTGAATCGGTTCACCAACATATTCGTGTGCAAATATTAGAAATGCCGTCCCACAGAGAATCCACGGAGTATAGACGTATTTCAACCTACGAATATGACTCTTATTTTGATGAGACCTTTCCTGTGTCTAGGAATGTGTATAACCTCCCGTCTGAAAAAAATTCTGTCAAGGTGTGGTAGTCATTCCAGTCATGCTTCCCCATTTCGATTTTGAGCACGATAATTCCACTTTTTTTCACTGTGGATGTTACGATAAATCCGTGTCAATAATGTCAATAGTATATAATTTATTAATCAGCACCTGGGCGAAAGGCCAGTCCGACCGGGCCGGGTGGTCCCGAAGGACGCCGAATGCGTCCCGAAGCCTAACGTTCCGTGGGACGAGTGAAAGGCTAGCTCGAAAGGCACTTGCCACTGCATCACCTCCTTCCCAGTCTCGGAAACCCTCATAAAAAAGAATGGGCAAAGAGAACACTAGGAAGATGCAGATTAGGTGAGCATAGGAGGCAGCAGAAATTCAAATGATCAATTTTTAAATTCTATAACAATATTATAATGCAATGATCATGAATTCTTACCTATCCGAAGAGTCAACGTCGTATGTGGGGTCAACATTTCCTATCGCCTTTTTCGCTCGAGCAAAAAAATCCATCCTGGGCACAAAACTGCTATCTTTGGTTTTGAGCACATACAAATATTTAAGAAATCCACGGAAAATCGCCATTGCATCAAGAGGTGAACAGAAATCGAAAACAACTTTATTCAAGAAGTTATGAGCAAGTCGCAACTGCTTTTGGATTCTAGATGTCGTGTGCTGCTGAAGGAGCGCCTGCAAACATTAAGGCTTCAAAACTCTGCTATCAACCGTTTGAATATTTCAAACAAGAGCACTTTGTGATAGGAAATGATATTGAAAGGAAGAATAAAAAAAGGGTTTCTCGCGATTGTTGCAATTTCGAGAGTATGTTTCCACCATAGTGCAAATTAAAAATCAAAAGGTAATGGGTTGGACACTAGAGATCATCCAAGACGAAATGTATACAGCTGTGAGCGTTTTTGAACACTAACTTCATATCTGGATCACAAATCAGCGAAAGCATTTAGGACAAACGTACAGGACCGTGGTATACGACTGTGGCAAGAGAATTGAGCGAACCGAACGTTCAGTGCTGCATGATGCTTGAGGTATGTTATAATTCACTTTTCATGAAATGTATGCTAATGCCTTATGAGGCAGTTCCGCCTCCTTGCTGACTCTGTAAAGCCTTCAGTTGCGTATAGTCAATATCGGTGATGAATTAAAAATAATAGAATGATTAAGGCATCGTGAGAAGCATCTGCTTTAACTTTACGTCATACGTGTTCTTGTAGGGCCCACCAATACTTTATTAGTACGATGTTCTTTTTTGAAATCATCAAATCAGTTGTACTAGCCCATCTTCGGTCCTGGAATCAGGATTAAAATTTCCAAAAAGCATCCCGTTCAGATTCATTCCTATGCTATCCATCCAGAATATACAAAGTGAGCGGAGGTTTCCTAATCCTTTCCTGAACGTTGGGTCAGAAACGCTCCTTAGTGCAAAAAAAAGTCACAGGCGGGAAGACCAACCTTCTTCTTGGAATTTGTTCCCGTTGTTTATTAAATTACCGAAGGCTTTAGATAGTCAGTTCGAGACGCAAGACTGCCTTCGACATAGAGTGTATAAAGAGAGAGACAAACACACGCACTGACTGTAAGAACTTGGTTCTCCATTTTAGTATCGACTGCTCTGATCGCTTTCCCTCTTGCTAAAACTTGCAGGGGGGAGGGGGAACGCTTCTGTGCCCCTGATTCCAGAACTATTTCGCCAAATTGAGATGTAGATTTGAGATCAGTGTTGAAAAACATGTACAACGGTATAGACCTCAGCATGAACGTCCTTCGCGACCTAGTAGTCCCTCTTATCACATCACATCTCCATTTGGTAATGTTTTGCGAGGGATTATTTGATTGAAGGCAAGAAGAGCTTAAGTGATTACTTGGATAGTTTTCATCCCATAGTTGTTTGTTCAAGTTCATGGCTTCTTCTTCGGCAACAGTAGAGATCGTTTTGTCATCTAAACAACGTTGATTTATCCACAAATACCTGAGGAGCTCGAGAAAAAAGCTTTTTTGCTGAATCTTCATTTCTTCGAAAACAGGATTGATTAACTCCAGTAATCAGAGACTCACCGTGTTGGGGAAATTTCGAGGTCCACAACTGGTGAGCAAGTTCTCCAGATTGAAGACGACCTCCGTTAGCATCAAGTAGTAACAGCACCAGCAGACCGTCGTCTTGCACCACGTCCCGATAGAACTCCTCTCGTTCGGCCTCGGTGGTGTCGAGTCCACTGTCCGTCTGAAAAGTTAAGTAGTTCAGGAGAAATCTATGACAATAGGAAGCGAAGAGGTGAATACTCACCAAAACGTTGAAAAGGAACGTTTTCCTAGCAGACGTACTGAATCGTCGACGAATCCAAGTGAATAGATTTATGAAAGTGAAGAAGAGCAGCAAAGCGAACCAAAACCACAAGAATATGAAGATCTTTTCGTTGAACATGTTCACCTGTATAGATTTTGAGGTTATTTTGTCTCCTGTAGATAAATAAGGAGTAAAAACAAATTGAGAGGGCGTCGGTGAGCATTTTTTTCAGGATCTGTCAGAAGACGCCATGCATATGGCTTTCACTTGTAATCGGAAACAATTTCATGTGTTTCAATTCGTACAACGGCAATAAAATATCAGCTACTATCAGCTACAGTGACGAGATTTTCATTCCACCGATTCTCAGCTGCTTCTGGTTCTCCCTTCATTTGTGGGCAGCAACTTTAATGTGCCAACTATTTGCTAATGAGGGCTACTGTGGACTTTGATGGTAATGGGCGCAATCAGATTGCCACCAGAGACAGGGGTCTGGGTTCGTAGTGAGCTCGTGAGCTCTCTTCCAGCAATGCTTCCAACTACGGAAGAGCTGTTTGAAGACAGTTGTCAGGCGTTGTTAGGCCTTGTGCAGCGGAGTTCTTCGTCCTGTTCGCACTCTTCGGGCAACATCTGGTTCGGAGTACAGTCTATGAGATAAAAACAGATTTAACTCTGCGCTCTATGGCTCAAAAGCTCTTCTTCTGCAACGAATGAGTCCTTTTGAGAATTTCCTTACGTGAAAAGTTGTCTGTAATTTTTAAAGAGCTTATTTTTGAAAATAGAGCCAACTTCGTAATATAAGTATAGTGGTGGTAGCATTGAAAGAGCATTGTGCTCAGCGAACCCTATAGATTTGACAGCTGCTAATCGTGTATTTGCTATTTGCTAACAATCTGTTTATACCTGGACAACACCAGTTCCACTTACCATAAGTACACACTGAACAGTCCAATTATTGACATTCCCCATTTCACGAACAGTCAAATCGCAGAAGGCAACCTGCAGTGGAAATAGTGTAATTAATAGCCAATCGTAAGATTAAGTGAAACATAAAGGATAAAGTTTTGGCGTCAATCAGTCATGTCCTTGATAGGATGCGCCCCCCATTCAACTCTAATTCAGAATCGTAGAAGTGGTTAGAGTGCCTGGGTGGCCTATCCAATGACTTTCGGTGGCCAGCTGGTGCACAGTTCAGTGCTTTTTCCCTGTCAGACGAATCTGTTTCCAGTCGATCAACCCCGGAAGGGTGGAGGGGTTGGTCGGCCTGGGCATCGATCACCTTTCCTATCCCCGGATCATGTGTGTGAGATAGTGCGCTGCTTGCCACTTCCCCACTTCTCCCATGATGTAATGCCTTCCAAAATCACAACAATCGAAATGAATTTACTGGATTGTGATGAATGTTGTTCTTCCTGCTTTCCCGAGTTTTGTACCGTTGCATTCCTAACATTCAACCTGACATATCTTTCGTTAAGACCTTTTAAGGGAAGTTCAGTTTCCAATCGTACTTATGGGAAATCCTGATCGTTGATCGTATTTATGGACCTGAGCTTTTTCTGGATATGTGACTCACTATAGGTAGTCAGTACCTGCTGTCCTCTACAACTCGAAACAAGCTCCTCTCACCGCCGATTAAAGAATATCGATTTCGTTGATACATAAATTCATGTAATCTGGCTTGAACACTTATAGGTGAAGATAACTCGGCTTATATAAAATTTGGATGGAGTCAAAAAAATTGAAGTTGTTCATACCCTGGGAAAATGTCCACTCTGTTGCCATTGTCGTCCTCGAAGCATATCAAGCGCTATACCAAGTCCCCAGAAGGTGTACTCAGTGCCAAGAAAATGGTTTAAGCAGAAGAACTGCAGCAACAAGTTACCAAAAATCAACACCTAAACATACAGAAGTTCGGTTTTAAAGGTTTCACAACAAATGATCTTTAGGGGTACATTTCTGTGAATGGGGAATTCATATTGATTTCATGTTGCATTCCATTTTCTAAATATAATCTCTAGAATTCTTGTTCCAACCTTCATTATTATGTAGAGGTTGAAAAGACTGGAACCATATCGGACAACTTTCGATGTGTGCACTTTTTGAAGCGTGCGTGCTATTGATCTGAAAGGCGAAAAAAATGTTGAACTCGAAAGTTCAAGCGATCAAAATCACTAACGGGATATATGGATCGTCGGCTCCAGTCTTCGCAGATTTTCTTGCTGCTGTCATGAGATCAGCTAATGCGAGACCTCAAAATCGGGACTATTTTTTTAGTGTTACAAAAATTTATTACAAAATATGGACTCCAAAGACTTGTTTTCCATGCAGTCGGGTACCAGAGCCAATCAAAGAACAAGTTTAGAAAAATGAGTGAAGTGATTCTGAAGGAACGTACCGCTATAAGAAGAAAAAATATTCCAAACTCCACGAGGAATGTAGAAGAAAAGTGCCATGAGGGACAGAATGAATGGAACCCACTGAAAAGGTTTGCTTAACCCACTTCGTTTTACTGCGACAATTTTTACTCTCATTTTTCTCCTGATAAAAAAAATAATTTGGTAATTGATGACGATTAAAAAATATGGTAACAGACAACTTATTCTTGAATCAAAGCGATGTTGCCACTTTTTAGTCATGTAAACATCCCTTTTATCCCGAAAATTTGTCGGATTGTATTTCCAGTCGGTATGCTTCGTAGTCATTGGTATTTTTAACCCAAAAAACTTGAAATAGAGTAAGGCAATGATCTCTGCCTGTTCTGTTGACTAGTTTGGCTTCATCTTATAGAATTTCGGTGCTTATTGTTGCCAGGTGTTTATCTTCTTAGGGTATCTATCTAGAAGTAATATATTTCCAAATTTACATAGAAACCCTTAGAAAGTAAACTGCCAACTTCAAAACAAAAAATAAAATCTGAGCGTACTTGGTAGTAGATCATCTCTCGGCCTTCTCTTGTATCTGCTGGTGGTAGATTACTATGATTCATTGGCACAAAGTAAGTATTCTCTACAAAGCAGTAGGATTCAGAGAACGCCTCCCACGTGCCCTGAACTTTCAATTTGTTATCTCATATGGAAAGATTTTTTTTATAATTTCCTTAGAGGATCGTATTAGCCTTCTAAAACGAAAACCATTTCCTACCGTCCATTGATTGGGAACCCAACACTGCATTGGTTCTCCGACGTAGTTCTTGGCGAACAGCGTAAGTGCAAAGCCAAGAAGAACATAGATCGTTGTTACCTTTAATGTTATTTAGTCAAGACAGATGGGTGAAAATTTTGACCCGAAAAAGAAGGTTGACTCACATAATTCAAGCGATCTATCGAGTCATCATCGTGAGTAGATTTCACCCGTTCAATGTAGTGATTAAGGTTCGTAAGCATCTCGTCCGAAAGATGAACGCCCACAGAGGCGCCCTCAGAGATCCCTAAAATTTTCATGTTATATGAAACAGTTGTTGTTGGAAACGATATGTACGATATCAACGATATATGGAAATTTCTGAGCGTGGTAAACGCCAAAGAACGAAATCCGTAGCAGAGGAGGAGAGGAGGGAAAATGGAAATTAGAGAGTCAGACTGTCTCTGTTATGGGAAGAGAAGGACTTGGGCTATCACCTTATCAATCTACAGCCGGTTTTAAAATTTAGAGTGTAATTAGCGAGATTACTTAGCGATGCTGCATCTATTTTGGGGTGACTTTGAAGTCCGCTCGCTGCCTTCCCTCAGAGCGAACGATTGGCTGCAGTTCCATGAGTTCAGAAAGGCACTCTCCAAGTATCAGAGGGAATGTAAAAAAAGAAATATCAGCAGAAAAGTATGTGGTCCCTCAGTTAAAAGTAAGTAAGTAGTTTTGTTCTTCAGAGGAATTAAATGCATGGAGTCTTCTGCTAATGATTATCAATGGAATTGATTTGGTTCACTATCAAAAATCATGTGCATCGAAAACGACTTTAAGAGGTGAGTTCGCATTAGTTTGGCCAAAAATAGGACATTCGATAAAATTTTTTGATTGTTCTACTCTTCTAGAGTTCCAAGATGTAGTGAAAGATATAAGAGTGCATAAAAATCACGATGTTTGAGTTGATCCCCAAGTGAACAGAAGGCTGCTTGATTTTAAGTCAGACTTGGCTCTACATATATGGAATATCGACTCACAAATATGTCATTAAAGGAATGGTTGTAGGTATGCTACGATAGAGGCTCTAAGCAGCCCCTACATGGTACACATTGCTTTATCAGCCGCTCTGTCACTATCAATACCGAATACGGAACCGAGTATAACCGAGAGCACAGCTGTGATAAGAAATGACCGCTTTCTACGTACGTACTTTATTATAGCACCCTTGCAGCCTTCATTCTCTTGCAGTTATTATAAAGCTAATCACATTTTCTGAGCAGGGTGAATGGTCTTGATCGTGATATGATGCCATAGTTTCCACCATATTCTGCCAAATGCCATAGTTTTCCATATTCTAGTTTGTGATGTGGTGAACTTGCTGTCTATAGATTTTTCCTGGGTCTTCAGAAAAGACTCTTCGGATTCCAATAATCATTAGTTACTAGAAGCTGAGGGTTCCTAAAAGTCCCCAAAAGTTTCCTTGACTCATAAAAAAATCGACGCCCTTATCTTTACATCGTATTAAGGCAGGTGGTCCACCATAAAATGCTCAGGTTTCTGGTACATATTTCGAATGAATCAATTTGAAAAACAGGGAAATATCCTTCCGAATAAATGTTTGAAGCACATAGACCCACCGGCTAGTTCCTGACCTGCTACTGGTACAAGTGCGCACTACGAAGTTGTTCAGAAGAGTTTTCAGTCAACTCTTTCGATTTAACCTTCTCTTCGAGCCAAGTTCGACCTGAACTATTGCTGCCATTTGTATGAAGCGGCTGTTACACTTCAGAGGAAGCCTGAGTCATAACTTGTTTCGCGCACGTGTATGATCGCTATACCATAACCTTGTGCTTTTCTGCGGCCTATCAGAATCTAACCCTTCAGTTATATAGGGAAACAACAGGGAGGCTACAAGTAATTCACTGAAAAATCCTTACTCAATTATAACTATTCTCGAGTTCTTCTTAAGGCAATGCTTTAGACGATCTCAGTCTTGCGCGTTCTCCTAACAATTTGTAATACTTGAAAGTAATGTATGTAACCTAAATTCGTTTTCACACGGTCCAATAACTAAAGTACTATCTTGATCTCAAATAGTGAATTCAATATAGTTCGGGAGAAGATATTAAATGTTCCCGTGTGAAGGCTCTTTCGTGGGTATGTACCCCTTTGAATCGTGTGGCTTCGTATATTATAGTTAGTTTGGCTAGGTGTACCTATCAGAAGTGTAGGCTTGGGTACCCAAAATAATATATCGAAACTTCTGGTATTTGGATTTTGTTCAAAGTATTTCCAAAGCTCAGGTTATTTCAAAACAGTTAATGGGACTGCGATGCATTCTTATAGTGCTAGGGAAAGAAGAAATTATGAAAATTTTCAGTATATAGGAGCCGGGAACCACTTTGAACTTTCACTTCCAAGTATGAGGTGTTTATTGTTCACAAGGAGAAGCCCTGGTTGACCCTAGATAACTCGGAGCTTGCCGTTCGTGACCTTGTGACTTTATTGTGTGCATTATGTATCGTTCCAATCAGTCACTACTGATAGGACGTTCTCCCTTGGCTGGACTATTGTTTGCTCAGAGCTCCCCTATATATTCCATGACTGCTGTTGGTGTTAGTACCATGGCTGTTGATAAGCTATTCATTTGCCCAAATCCGATTTGGGGAAAAATTGAAAAAAATTAGTTACGAAGTATAGTAATATTACAGTAGCTAAATGGAGACCCTGCTGAAGGTGGTGTCAAATCTCCAGACGAGGAGATTCGAAGAAGATTTCCTCGATAGAGTCAACTATCAATTCACCGCTTACCTCTTTTCTTTTGGGAGTATTATAATCACTTCTAAGGTGAGACCTCTTTCAAATTACTTTTTATGAAAAAAATTAGACTCTACCCCATTTTTGTAACAATTTTGTAAAAATACTCATACAACATGCAGCTGATCTTCGTTCATGATATTAATTCACTCAACGAAATGCTTTTGCTGATCTAAAATCGTAGCGATCCTCCAAACCCATGCCTGTCAAAAAGATCTTCTGAATTGATCGTAAATAGTTCTCTTTGAATGACAATCATCATAATTTAACTTTCTAAAGGCTCTTTAAGAGATGCTCGAATGCAGAGGTAATTTGATTCGGCTAAAGAAAGATCAAAATTACACGAAAGGAACGTAAACTGTTCGGAAAACGGGGTTCCACTAGTTCAATTGAACGGAATGTTTTTCTCAGTTTTGTCACTTACTTTCGTTACAACAAAATCGCTACCGATAAGGAAGACTTGCGATGTCCACATCAGTGATAAAAGAGGTTTTTTGAAGTCTTAAGCACTTTACAAAATGCCAGAATATCCTTAAGAATTGCTTTGGCAGATTTTCCCAAAAAGTAAAAAATAGTACAACTGATGAGATTTTAAAGAAATGTCGTAATGAGTATAGCAAATTCCAGCTTTACATGGGCACACCGATTATTTGTTGGACTCCGGCCGAGTTCAGAGGAGGCAAGTATTGCTTCGATTTTTTCTTGGAATATTTGATTGCCATCCAGCGTTGTAAAGGTTCAATAATAAATTTGAGATGAATTCCAGGTTGGGTGGAATACACTAGGGATTATTGTTTGGTAGAAAATACGTATTATATACCGATGAACGATCCAAATATGCCAAATCTCGCTTATCGAGAAAAAGCCGAATTACCGTACTATCAGGTATGATTTGATCCAACCCCTTCTGAATTCGCTCCCCTATTTCATTTTCATTTAGTGGGTACAATTTGTTTTGGTTCTGTTGGCGTTTTGCTTCTATTTGCCGCATCTTTATTGGAGGTCGGTAAACTGGTGGTCAGGTTAGTTTCAGAGGAGCAATGGCAAGTTTCCTTCGTGCTCAGTCTTTGGTAAGCAAAGAAAATCTCCTATATTGGGTGACTTCCGTCCAGGATCAAAAAACACATCTGATTGTGAGGACTTGTTTGGTTGGTACAGTGACTCATCGGACTTAATCAATTCGCAGGGAGAATTTTGTTCTACTAGGCGAGTACGGCATGAAATACCATCTACGTAGGGCATGAGACACCACTTACTCTGGAGAATTGATGGGTTGGTATAGATCCAGCATGCTCGGAATCCCACAAAACCAGAAGATTACAGCAAGATTTTTCGGAGAGAATAGGTGTTCAGTTGGGTTTATGGGAAAGTCAGATGTCATAAAAATTCGAACCGATTACATTTTGACTTTGTGTTTTGATGGATATCGAGTAGACTTCTCACTTTTTTCGGGTTAAGGGCCAAAAGCGTTGAGGAACTCAAAATTTTGCGAATCATGAACACCTAATAGGAAGCATATTATTTGTTGTCGTTCATGCCTGCTTGGGATAGCCACATTTCTTCAGGATAACTTAATGGTGTTAATCAATTAAGAACTATGTCATCGTAAAAGAAGTAGGTGCTGCTGTCTATTTGGGTTGAATTCCATTGTAAGGCATTCCGCTTGACCAACCAGCTCGCCCTTTAGTGGTTAGGCTGTGCAATCGTTTGGCAGAAGTGAGACAGTAGCTGGTAGTGCTGCTAAAGCCAGGTCACGAATGGATAGAGTTCACCTTATGTCGCGAAAACTTTAATAAAACTGGTTGTATGGTGAGATTCAACAGGAAGAAACAGAAATGTGGTGGTTTGTAGCCTTCTCATCGCTGCAGTTCTTTTGTAGGTTGTTTAAGCATTTAATCATCAATTATTGTTACACTCTTTTTAAAAAAGTCTAAAATTCACCAAAGAGTTATGCAAAAGAAGAACTTGCCTTTATTCACTGAATGAAACTGCAGAGCAAAATTGCATATTTGGGAATATTTCAGGAATCCAACTACGAGCCATTGTCAAGGCATGCTGCGAGTTACCAGAGGAAAATGTCTCTGTAAGGGTTTTCGAGTTTTAGAAAGGAAGCCTGTGGTGACATTTTCTACTCTCTTACTGGTTCGATTGGAACGGATTCGAATTCAAACATTTCTCTAAAAACTTCAGTTGAAATTTGCGTGCTCTCAATCGAATTCCACTGAAATTCAGAAACGACAAGAAGAAATCGAGAAAATCGCCAACCACATCTATCGAGCCACCCATCGAAACTACAAAAACGTCGGCAGTCTTTGGCAGTGAGTTCATGGCGCGTTTATTGATCATCAGTGAAAATCTCGGCGAACTTGGGCTTTCCCTTTGCAGACATATAATGGGTGAAGGTTGGATGTCATTCAATTATATCATGATGAAGCTCATGTTCGTCTTGAATGCAGCCTTACAGATTCTCGTTCTTCATTATTTTCTTGGTTTTGATTGGGGAGATCTTCTACGTGAGTTTATCCACCTGAGATGAGCTCAACTTTTGTTTGGTATTGATGATGATTATTCATGCTTTGTCGGGCTGCTCAAAAAATTCAAACAAAGACTTTAAACAAAAAAATCGGGGTCTGAGCTGGTTCGATGGGACGTTATGAGAAAGGTTCTAATTTCTAAGTTTCTAAATTTTCTGAATTTCTGGTTGTTCGAACTTATTTCGATGTCTGTGGTGGGTATGGGCCGAACTGCATGATTGGAATCANAACGTCGGCAGTGTTTGGCAGTGAGTTCATGACGCGTTTATTGATCATCAGTGAAAATCTTGGCGAATTTGGGCTTTCCCTTTGCAGACATATAATGGGTGAAGGTTGGATGTCATTCAATTATATCATGATGAAGCTCATGTTCGTCTTGAATGCAGCCTTACAGATTCTCGTTCTTCATTATTTTCTTGGTTTTGATTGGGGAGATCTTCTACGTGAGTTTATCCACCTGAGATGAGCTCAACTTTTGTTTGGTATTGATGATGATTATTCATGCTTTGTCGGGCTGCTCAAAAAATTCAAACAAAGACTTTAAACAAAAAAATCGGGGTCTGAGCTGGTTCGATGGGACGTTATGAGAAAGGTTCTAATTTCTAAGTTTCTAAATTTTCTGAATTTCTGGTTGTTCGAACTTATTNCTATCCTCCCAACTTGCTGTAATTCCAGATTTAAATACCACTTCGCTGATCATATAGGAGCCGTTAGGTTTTTCTAGGGCAGGATGTTGTGAGTAATCTAATTGTAAGCCTGTCTATGAGTTTGTAGATTTCAAGATTATAATACTCAGTTATTCTGAACCGGTATCGGTGAAAAAAAAACTGAATAAACTTATAAAGACATTTCAAGTTTTCCGAACACTTCAGACTTGAAGCTTGGATTCAACACCGATTGGAAAGCAACTGGGCTATTCCCAAGGTCTACCATGTGTGATTTTGAGGTCTCTTTATTGTGAACATGGGTTTCAGCAGGGTTTTTATTTCCAAAGAACCTGTTTATATTGAAGGTTAGAAACAAAGGCAATCTACAGCGGTACTCTGTTCAATGTGTGCTATCCTTGAATATGTTCAATGAGAAGATTTTCCTGGTTCTTTTCTACTGGTTGATACTGCTCTTTGTGGTGAGTCAAACTTTGCCTTATCAACATGTTTGCTCGTTTTTATTTCTGTGTTTCCAATTTAAGACAGATGGACTACTCATTAATAGGAGGAACAGGGCTACTCATAAGTGTACACTTGCAGTAATGGTATAGTGCGAGAGTAAGGAAAATTGACAGCCCATGAATTTTGAAATGAGTTTTTCCTTGAAAGGGATTTTTTCAAATCGAAAGTTCCCAGGAATTGCTCCGAATTCCTGCTCTTCAAAATCAGCTTGATCCCTTTCCATTCAACTCTTTTCTGGTTAGGGTCCCAAAACAACTGCAATCTATGTTTCAGATGACAGTGATGAACTTCTGTCTTTGGATGCGAAAGCTCTACTCTCGTGCCGATCAACTGATTTTCGTCCGAAGAATGCTGGAGAGCGCTGGAGTCCAGAGGAAACAGCTTATGATCAAAGTATCCATTAACGATATAACCCTATCAGTCACATGAAAGTGTCGAAGTATGAGAATTCCAGGATGAGTCCGATGAAAAACAGTTCATTGACGATGATGACAATGTAATCAACACATTCAAGGTGAGTGGAGTTTCTCCGGCGTCCACTGAAAACAGCTGCTCTATGCAAGCCTTCTGTTCTGTTGTCAATGGTTGCATTAAAACGCCTACCCGCCAGGTTAAATAGTAGTTGATGAACTCTCTTCAGCGTGCTGAATTTAGCGTGAAGTCTTGTAATGTCTCGTGAGAAGTGTGAAGTCCTAACTGAACAGCCTAAGGGCGCCCTTTCAAAGACGGGATGCCCCAGTATCAGACAGCTACAGTAGCGCTCAAAAGTCTTCGGTGAAATGCTTTGACGCTCTTTCTTTCATAACTTTGTTGTTAGAAGACCAAATCGCGCAAAATTTGGATATGTTTAACTAGAGCATATTTCTCCCTACCCAACACTATTTGACTGCGAAGCTGCAATGTCCATAGATAGAGCAAGGTGTTTGTTGTGGTAGCAGATTTTGCTAAAAGTAAAATCTGCTACCACATCAAACACCTTGTTCTATCTATGGACATTGCAGACATTGCAAAAGTTTTTCTATTCTGTATGATAATGAAACTCTTTAGGCCGCAGATGTTGCAAATTCTCCTGTTTGCAACCCTAATTTTCTATTGAATTTTTACTTTCCGCCATCATTTTCATAACTAAGATAAGTTTAATCACGACTGAGGTCACTTCGCACCTAGACGCGAGACTATTTCAGTCTTACCTGAATTTATCTCAGTCGTAACTAAGTTCGCGCACCCTTTATACAAAGCTACATGTCTCTTCGAAGGCCGGCGTTTTACGCAGCATATAATCTGCAAAACCAGTCTTGTCGTCAGCTCAAACTTTAGCATTTATAATCTTTGTAATAATGTAATGTCAGAACTGCTATCAGAGAAGCTACCTGAAAAAAGCTGTCTTTGCAGAAATTCGAGAAGTTTGAAGACAGCGTTGATCGTGATCTTGTCGTTATCCTCCGACTGATTTCATCCAATGCTGGAGCGAATGTGTGTTCAGATGTGACGAAAAGCCTCTTCGATAAGGTTTCTGACACTTTTACAACACTTCCTTGATAAGTATGAAGTCTGAAGACAGTGCCCAACCTAACTTCTAGTGGAAAATTCTTGATTTCAGTTCTGACCTCACAAATCGTCTTATCGCTACAATGTTCTCATCATCGACACCTCATAGGGATTTTTTGTCCAATAAAAATAAATAAATAATATCCAATATATGTATCTTTGTTAACGATCACAGCATTTAACATGCTTTGTATATCTCTTGGACTAGTTCCTATTTTCATTCCATTACGCTCATCTGAGTTTGAAAATTACTAGAGAAGGGTTGTTCTATGCGACGGAAGTACATGTATGGGAAGTCGAGCATCGCTGGATAAGCCTCATTTGAAAAATTCGACTTGGTAGGGTTTGTTTGATGAATAGTTCATCAAAAAGCCTCCATGATGTTTGATTTTCGTGGTTAAAACAAAACACTGACGTACTTTTCTCAATATAATCAAAGAATAGCTTCGAAGAGCTACTATTACTTCTTCTGCAAGCTGCTTAGCTCCTATATTTGATGTTCTTATTTCTTATTTCTATAATTATTACTTTATAATGTGACAATATGGCTTGTGAATGCTACCATATGATGGGTGTGATAGGTGCCTACGAAAAGCATTGTGGAGTCTTCGTGGAAGCGGCCGTACTCCTCTCTTTAGTAGACGGAGAAAAACAGATGTGGGAAATCACGAGAACGGAAAACCAATCTCAACTGATGGCTATAGGACAGAGCGAGGCAAGTCAGGTAGTTCATGTGGTGAAAGGCACAGTTCAGCATCATCTTCCATCTTTGGGCATCTAAAATAAGGTCTCCAAAAAAGTAGTGAGGTTAAGAGTTGAACGAGAATATGACGACAAATGTTGCATGGAAGCCTTATTTGGGTAAGCTGTCCAAAGGAGTGTACCACTTCTTTCAACTGGTTACAGTAAGCTGTCTGCATACAACGTGCGCATCCCAGTGCGAATGATGCAACTCTACAGTCTACGACGTGAGAACTCGTCCGGCTTTGGGTGTGCACGTTGGATAAGCCGGTTTTAGGCTCCCATTACGCCCTATTTCACCCATTTCTCAATCCCACAGCATTTTTTGTGCTCTCCTTGGGGTCAAAGGTTCATCCTGAGGGGAAATCATAGGAAGTCTTTGTGTCGTGAACTGGGCTTTAGAGTATGGCGAGAGTTCGACGAGTATATGGTTAACAGAGCAGGGAATAGAGCCCTGCTATGCCACATGTATGTTTACGGGTGGTGTTCTCATATAGAAAACCCACGGGAGATTCTAGAAAGTCTCGTGAGAAATCTGGAAGCGAATTAGCAAAATCTTCGGAACTATCTACAGATACTTTCTGCTAATAGCTCTGTACGCAGCTTGGAATACTGCGCTCCACCGCAAAGGTCGCAGCGCAGCAGCTTTTTCTTCAGCAGTGTCCCATTTTGGCGTGCGGATTCTTCTTGCTGATTGTTGCTGTTACTCCAGCTTGCTTCAATAAATTCGTGATTGTAAGCCCTTGGCTACAGATATCATCTTTCGCCATTGATTCATCTAAAGAAATGGCGTGAAGGCGAACACCTCAACCAGGTGTCCAATTACATATTATCTCATGTTTCTTTTTTTTTTATCGGAATCTTTTTTAAATCAACTTGCACATCGGACTTAATGAACATTTTTAGTGGAGGCCCAAGCTTTGTAACACCGATGGTTCCAATTGTTGGGTGCGACTGAATATAAATGAGTAAGGAGGGGAGTGATGACGGTGTGGAATCTTGACCGGTATGTTTTTCCATGCACTTCTCAATCCTTCCAGGACAGGACCACTGCTTGACAGAGGTCGATATCTGAATATAAATTGCTACTTGAATCGTTCCTCCCATTTGCTTCTTATCCCTGATTTGGTCCAGAACCCTCACGAGATCATTGTGTGGTTGGTCTTGCTGTATGATTTCATCGATTACAGATAATGTTGACAGCGATGCACTTGTTGTTTGAACACAAGTTTCGGCAAACTTTTTTGGCCATTCTGACACCTTAATATTTCCCGTTCTCATGCATATTTATTTTTGATTACATTCGGCCAAATGGTATTTCATACCTCTTTCTTTCTTAGTGAACTTATGACTCTGAATCGAATTCTAAACTAATGTTTCTCCACTGGCTTCTACAGTGTACTGGAATTTGCTAGTCGGCCGATTGTCGAGCGAAAACGCGGCTTTCGTAGAAACGCCATTCCTTCCAACACCTCCCTTCTCAATTGTCCAACTTTGCATGTTTCTCTTGTCTAATATAATATAATGCAGAGAAAGGTTTTAAAATTAGGTTCCCTCCGGCTTATTTCTTGTTACCATTTCACCTTTTGTTATCCTGACATGCTATTTTACTTCTATCTCCTTCCCACTTCAAAGACTTCGTTAAAAAGGATTCTGCAAAGTGTTCTCTGTGCATCCACCCTTACAATGAACTTCAATTCCGCTCAACTAAAGTGCATCCTTAATGTATTAGCGTGGAAATAATGTGTAATGATCTAAATTTTTCCGATACCGCCTCTATAACATTCCTTTTTGCCATCCTCGATTGCGCCCGGTTTCCTCTTCTATCAACAGCTACAGTATCGATGTCATTTAAAATGTATTTCTATTCGAAAGGTACAAGTATGAAAAAAGTTTGCTGCTCTCTTGATTTATGAAACGTTTCGCTGTAGATGGTCTCCGATTATACTGCAGCGAGTGCTTTCAAGAGTAGTAAAGTGATGATGATATTGCCAGCACAACTGAGGAAGACGGCTGTAGCCGTGGTTACGACTGCGATTTCCTCATGAAAAAAGCTAGATATCGTCAGATGCCGTGATGCTTCGTGTTACTCATCATATCATCTCTTTTGTTTTTTAAAAACCCCTTTGTAGTCACCCGAGTTTCTCAGAATTTTTTTCAACAGTTGTTTTTGCTTGCTTGAAGTTTCATTTATATTGTTCTCTTCTGTTTTCCGCGCCTTGAAAAGATCCATCCCTTTTCAGTGACATTTCTGGTCTTAATAGGCAATTCTCGGTCATTACCTATTTTACAATGAAAAAAAACCTTGTACCTCAGCGTTTTTGTTCTTAGCCGGAGGTTCAGTTCAATTTTCTGATGAGTTCCGCATGTTGGATCCTTTTATTTATTTATTTATTGGGGACATAGACAGTAGTCTGCGTGGACTGTGTATTAGGAGTTGACCTTTTGAGGAACTTTAGAAAAGGTTTAATCTTTGTAGGTGAAAAAGAAGAGCATTTCTCTCAACAGAAGTAAATAAGGGAAGCCCCTGATTTTTCAGCGTCTCCATTTATCATAACGTCAATTATGCATGATTATACGGAAATAATCATCTGAAGGCTTTCATCAGAGGATCACGTACGTGATGTTTGTCACTTGTCACTGCCATTAGGCATCGTTATCTCAGCATGCATCACAAAGTGGTTTGCGTGTTCATAAATTCCACAACGTTGCTAACGAACCTTCCCACTACTATACGATTACACTATCCCCTTAAATCCTTCGTTTACACATGTTTCTTACTGTAATTTGGTGTTTACTAAAAGGCTTTCATTTCCCAGGACTCGGGTCAGGTTTGTTTTAATAACGAAGTCAGCTGTCTTGCAATCATTTTCAGCTACATTATTTCAAGTGAAATGCTGTCTTGCTTAGCATAATCAGAAAGTCATGGCGAATCTCAGCACTGTTGCCACTTATGTAAAAGTATTAACGAAAAAACCATCGAAGGACAGCTAAATTCCTATAGAACACAGCTCAAGACCTATGTGATAAGGTCATGTGCTCTTACTCTAATGAAAGTTTTCACAGTACAGGATTAAAGTGCTGTTCGCAAAGAGCGTTGCAACGCATCACAGGCATGAGTGTCCATGCTGGCGACACTTTATGCTCCTTGCTTGGGTTTCTTTTGCTCGTTTTCTGCGAGCTCACTGAAATTCGTGCTGAATGAAAGAAGGCGCGGACAACTCCTATTGTCTGAGAGGCTCAAATCGTAGGATCACAAACTTCAGCAACCTACTCAGTACTCATGTATTCCTTCCACTGAATCAGTTATCCTGAATCGAAATGAATAGTAATTCCTTTTGGAACTAATAATAGATCTCTTCGATCCTGAACATTGGTCGGACATGAGGCGAGCTCATACTCGCCGTCCTTCGTTCATCTAGCTAATGCTCACCTATGCAGGGTATAAGCCGATAATGTTAATACGGGTGAGGCGAGGGCTATGTTATCGACCGCCATCCACACCTGTGTGTCAGCCTGTGACGACTTGCCTGGTTCGGACGAGATCCCCTGTTCTCTGGTCTTAGTCAAACCGGTCAGAGTTGGACTATGTCTTTTTGTCTTCTTTATTTACCAGTTTTCACATCGTTACGTCAAAAAAACTTTTGAATTAAGGTCCGTAATAATTTACGACCTCAGCAAGGTCTCATACTAAGAGTGAGAAAAATCTGGTCTGAGTTTCAAAATGCCATGTTCGCGACAAGCCATTTTTTTATTTCCACCATTTTGCATTCTCGAGAAAAGAAAAAGGAAGAATTACGTGCGGTTGTGTTCAGTGTGTTGTGAGCCCCAATTTCAGGGCTCCCCTTTGAATAGTTCATTTATCGTTTGCATTAACCATCGGAAGACCCTAATTGCTCCTCGCTTAGTGTCTCAAGCAGATTCTGGGCCCTTCCAACATTCATGCAACTTTAAGATCTACAAAGACTTTTCTGCCATTTTAAAACCTTATTCATAGCATATTTGCCATTTTTAGACACAAATTGTACCAATTTTGGAAAATGAATAAGAAATTGATTATCATTCTGAAATTTGGCGAAATTTCTTGACGCATCTCAATAAGACTGAGAGAAAAATTGTCTATATATATCAATACCAGCACTGTGAAATGTAGATTGCTGTATTGAGAACCTAAGGAAATAAGTAGCGGTGGGGCTCTCATTATACTGCGCTTTTCCATTGCTTACCTCGAAATCTGAGCCTGAGTGTGGGTTCAGTCCCTTCAAGTTTTTTTTGGCCGATACGATTATTGAGAAGTTTCTTCATCGGTTCGGTCTTTTTTTGGTTTCTTTAATTAGGCTGCTATGAGCCATCTTGCGGTTATTGCCAGGTTTATTTATTTATTGATTTATTTAAATTGCACTCTTGCTGCAGGTTTACTACCAGTAGAAGAACATATTGTTATTATTATTAACTTAGATAAAATCAAGTGGGCCTGTTGGGGGAAGAGACTGACAGTCGGTGAAGCTCGTCAACGGAGTCTAAGGGTGAAGTTATAGAGAGCCAAANCAGGTTTATTTATTTATTGATTTATTTAAATTGCACTCTTGCTGCAGGTTTACTACCAGTAGAAGAACATATTGTTATTATTATTAACTTAGATGAAATCAAGTGGGCCTGAAGAGACTGACAGTCGGTGAAGCTCGTCAACGGAGTCTAAGGGTGAAGTTATAGAGAGCCAAAAGTTTCTCTGTAATACCAGTTTCCGCCTCTTCGCTCTCAACGTTGGCATTTTGTTTTGGCAGCTCACTTAACTAGTTTGTTAAAGCGCGAAAGTTTGTTGTTACAGCTGCTTGAAAGCAGCTCTATTGCCTTATGAAGAACGTTACCCTAACTTCCTGTCATTGCTCCAAATGCTTTGAAAATATTTCGAGTCGCCTCATCTAATGAAAACGCATCTTCCATCTGAATATGATAAAATCATCAAGTTATCTATCTGAATATGATAAAATCATCAAGTTATCTAAAGTTCAGATCTTGAAATGTGTCACCGCCCATTGACGGGGGTGGATCGGAATGCAAGTATGTAGTGTATAGAAAACAAGGAAGAATGTTTTCTGATCAAATTCCAAGACTTTGAGTAAATAGCAAACTACATTACTTAATCGATCTCCTCTCACTGTACCTTCACTCGCGACGTAAGTCTGCACTTACGGGACTGCAGATTAGGTGAATATTGTGTCATGTCCAATGGAAACGATCCTAGGAACCTTTAGTGATTAGCATCCTTCAGATACGATAGAATTCTGAATTCCTTCGAAGATCCTTTTGACCGACATTCGTAAATATTGTTGACGCTTGCTTTGCTGTGTTTGCATATTTTTCTGTCCGAATTGAGCAGCATTCTACAACTCAGCGATGATGCCTTCTTCCAATCTTTGCCATTTTCTACCTGATCTGATTGAATGGCAATGGGATGGCTCGCCAAACAGCCGTCCACCATTAACTTTCATGTTGAAATCGTACCGAGTCCTATTAAAGTACTCCTCGAAATGGGTGATTGTTTCTAGTTCAAGCTTTTTGGGAGCAAGATGGGTAGTTTACATTGTCGTGATCCAGTTTAACTAGTAAGCCCTTCGCCTTACACTACAGCTGCTTACTCGATCAAGTGAATTAATCAGAAAAAGGTTTGCTAACGAAAACGAGAGTGAAAGGATGAGGTTCGAGCTTGGAATACTCACAATCAGATCAAATGCACCTCCCCAATTGTCGTTGCTTGAGCATTTTTTTCGAATTAAATTGTTGTTCTCTTTAGTTCAGCTGCCTGAAAGACTATAACTAGAAGCCTGGCAATTTGGTACAATTTCAGTGATGGTCCGGGGTGTAGTGACTATGGAGCGAGTGGAGTCGTTCACAGCGGCTCATCGTCTTCATTCGAACCAACTAAGTGCTGAAGAGAACGTAGCAACATATGGAAAATGCAACAACCCAAACGGACACGGGCATAATTACGTGTGGAAGGTACGTAGAGATCACCAGTGGGATTTGGAATTCAGGATTAAGGATTAGTGGGGTTCTAGGATTTAGCATTAGGGATCCAACTAATTGATAGCATTCAGGTTAAACTTCGCGGGATTCCTGATCCCGTAACAGGAATGTTGTATGATTTGGCTCAGTTGAAAAAAGACATGCAAGTGGTACTGGACACTGTTGATCATAAAAACCTCGATAAAGATGTTGAATGGTTTCAGGTTAGTTCACTTCCTTCATCGTCCAACCATATATAACTCTCTAGATGTGTCTTTTAGTTCGTCGGTGTGTGTGTGTTTGTGTGTGTGGTGTTTGACCAGAAATCCATACCTCTTGTTCCTTCAGACCTAGGTCGAAGATGGTAACAGTATAGGCGGGATGACTGTACTCCGCCCACAGGGGACGAGACCTGCGTGAAAATGAGCGTGTGACGCGAAATTTCTATCAAGAGTTCCCCCAGACTGAGAGCGTTCAAATTCGTAATTTAATGGAGGGTGAAAAAAAAGAAATTTGGTGGGAATACAAATCACAGTATGGGAACACTCATAGTAGAAGGCAGATCAAGGGCGAACTGTGCACAACGTGAGCGTACTCTGAGGAAAACTCAGATCGGTTGTCGGCCAAGTTGAAACAATGAGGAATGAAACGATTCACTGAGAGACACAAGACTTGAGCAGAGCTCTGCTCATGAAGAGCCTGAGTCGTAATTGACGTTACGCTTTTTCCCTGAGATCGTGCTTTGTGGAAATGATAAAGTAAAAATCAGAATAGAGAGATGAACGGAGTTTGTCCCTACTTCCTATGACGTTATTGTGATTCCCTTTTCTGAGAGGTAAATAAAAATAAGATGATCTGAAAATAGTGTTTTCATCCGTTACTGCGAGCCTCATTATCGATACAGTGGTTTTTCTTTAAAGGCACAGTTCACGATAAAAATGGTTTCTGGCATTTTCTTATAGTATGAATCAAAAGCTCCCCCCTATACCATACCTCTCGTTATAAGATCGAAAAACGTCATGGGTAGGGCACATAAGGGGCCAGAGATTGTATCGTGTGAATGCCACCCCAATCATGTATGAGTTTTAACGGCTTTGTCGAGGCTGCACTATCTCAATAGACTCTCATGTAGGAAGTTCAAACAACCTGTCGTAATCCATGGCGACAGTGAAACACAGTTTCGGACAATTTCGGCTTGATGTGATCATCTCTTTGCGTAATGAGCGCAAGTTAAAACTGTCCAAATACCCTTAAATGCCACTTCCGACATGGTGATCTCGTACAACCTCCACTATCCACTACTTCTAAGGTAGGCGGTTTTCCTCGCTCTCTTCGCCACCGATGTACTCCTCTACGTCAACACTTCCATTTTTCCTCCTAAAGAGGTGCCTCAAAATCATCGTGAACTGTGCCCTTAATCTTAGACGTTTTGTCACATTTCTACACCCGCGTGGCTATACGTAAGCCTTTCAAACTTCAACTCTTTCAATTCTAACCTTGTACATAACTTAAACGATTATAACCTATCTAGGCTTTACGCCCATTCTTATCAGCCAAATTCTTGCACAGGGACAAGGGATAAAACGATCAGCGTTGAACTTGTTCTGGTGTGCGCCATGAATTCGGCTTCATTATGAGATCGCAAGGTTACTGTCACAGAGCTCCATCACCACGAGATGAAAGGGTTTCAAATCAAGTTATGCACGAGTTTTGAAAGGCTTGACAGCCTCAACATAATCCGAAGAGCTAGTAGTCATTAGTCAACCCCCACTCAGGAACGAATCTATAAAAGGCTTCTTTTTTCTTTCAAGACATGTCGGATTTCAGCACAATGTGAGCACATCAGAAAACGTGGCCATCTATCTATGGGAGAAGCTTCGCGTACAAATGAAAACGCCAAAGATGCTTTACAAAGTGACTGTTGAAGAGACACCAAAGAATATCTTCACCTACAAAGGCGAAATCTAAAGACGATGAGATGTGTTGATTATTGTGATTCGTGCATCATATCATATGCTGTTTCATTTGTTGTAATTATTAATTTCTTTGCAAAATAAGATTTTTCTTGAAATGGGTCATCATTGAAGTGTATGGAAGCCTGAGAGGGTTTCTCCAAAAAAAGTACCTTGCATATTTTCCATATAACTAGAACAGATTGAGAAGTTCATGAAATATCGTGCATTAATGATCAATTGTTACTTATGTCTGCCACTATTTTTTTCTTTCACATCTACCAAAGAGCGGTGGGAAGCAAGTCTCTTGTTCCTTCTTCACCGCGGTGCATTCACCCGTTCGCCATTCGCCATAACGGGTCTCTAGCTTGGATTCTGTCGAAGTTCATTTTATCGCTTTAGACAAGACACACAATATAAGAGTCGTGTTCTTGCAAACATCAGCCCTCTTTTGATTATGACGGTTAAGTTTCCGAAAGAATGTAGCAACTTTTGAGCATCTCATATTTCATTCTTTTGTCCGCTACAGTCACTTCTTATTACCTGATTTAAAGGAGTATACTCAAGCTCATCTGGAATTTCCATTTTATATGCATTTCCACATTCCCAATTCATATTTCATTTTCATAATTCTCCACTCTGAGTGAGTGGCCCACCTAAAAAGCACGACTTGGGTGCAAAGAGGAGTGAGATTGGTAGTCAATTGTACTTACAGCAGTTTTTGTCTTTTAAAACTCTAAACAAATGTTGAAAATGAGTTGTGAGGAAGCTTATTTATCTTCCGCTCTTGATCGCCTTCACGTAGTCATAGATTAACATCCCGACCATGCCCCTTTTCATCATGTTTCGTGAGATCGCTGTATAAGTAGCTTCTCTGACTGATCGGACGGCATTTTTTTGATAGGCCTCCATGCAGTTAAAGGACAACAGCAAAAGAAAGGAGGATAAAAGAGCCCAAAGCACAAATCCAACTGGAATGGACTGCTGCCCGGACATATCGTTTTATCTCCATAACCCTTATAGTGGGAGAAGAGGTATGAACTCTTTCGTCAACAATCCGAAAACTTTATGCAGTACGTTGATATTGTCATTCCGATGATATTCTGGCATGGCATCACATTTAATCATTCTGTTCAGACATAACTTTGTTGACACATTCCCAAGCCTGTTTTCTTTGTGCGGGTTCCATTCGCCGCAAATGTCGTGACCGCGCAATGAAAAAAGAAATCCATAGGAGTAGCAGTGTTTCACTGTCTCCAAGTAAAATATTGGAAGTTAGACTCCAATATTGCATCAAAAGTGGTCGGCTTCTTTCAGAAGCACCACGTCCTATCGAGCTACCGAAAAGTAGCTACGGTTTCTACCTGCCAAGGAATCAAGCGTAGCAGCGTGGCGCTTGCTGGGGTCTCCACTCTCCCTGTATTCGAACCTATTGCTGAAAAACTTTTTATAGTTATAAAAGAGGAATTAGCGGATTCTCACTACCCAGCTATGGAATGCTCGTTGGTAAATCACTCCTATAATGGGTGGAATCGCAGTGGCTGACTAAATTTGCTTGCATTGGATCTCGCATCCAGCGCTGGTCAGGTGCGGATCGAAGCGGTTGATGTTTTGTCAGCCGGCCTTGATCGCTTCGGGTTTGGATCGGACTACTGGACATGCTCTATATTATGCACACCAATCTGGTCATTCTGCTTAGCATATTTCCTCAAATAAGTGGACAACTGGGTGAGATCCCATTTGCATCAGTTAATCTTTATCCTTTTTGAAGTTATGGGATAGAAAATGAAGTGAAATGAGATTGAGGCGAAACGAAGTATTAATATTTAATAAGTAAACATAGATGTTTATGATTAAAATGCTTCTGTGCCGTACGAGGTTGTTAGGTGGAACAAAATTATTTAGTCAACGGCCTAACGTTTCGACGCAATCGTCTTCTTCAGAGGCCTAAATGCAACTCGAGATGATTTGCACACTATCCAAGAAGCGCGATATCTTCCCTGGCAAAATCGACGACAAATTCAAAACCCATGATTTGAAGCATGACTCACCAGGGTTCCACCGCTTGAGCGGAAAGAAATCCGCTGTCGCCACAGGCGACTGTCAGTAGCGAATGAGACTTTCTTGCTGTCTCCCTTATACTTGTGATAAGGAAGATCACGTCATAATGCTACTGAGTCATAAGTCGCAGTGCGGTATGTA